>CM024334.1:20562390-20740401 GCA_014170255.2 Drosophila triauraria
TTGAAAATAAAGTCAAATGGAACAGCAATGTACTCATTTTCTCTGCGTGTTCAAAAGCATCAACATCAACTAAGTGAAACTGAAATAGATTAGAAACAAAAGCAACCTTTTTCTGCTCTCCAGCTTCGCCAGTTAATTTTAATGAATCGCCGTAGAGATTCGAAGTCAGCGCTGGGTTGTTGTTTGCATCGCTTAGTTGTTTGTCGGCTTTCAAGTGCGCACACACGACGCGCTCCATTCTCGAGATCTGTTCGCAAGACTCCTTAGGAAAATCCCTATTGGGGAAGGCAAAAGAAAAAGCACAAAGATGCTGTCAACAGCGAGATCTTTCACCGCCCACTGCCTCTTGTTGACGTTCTGCGGACTTCTGCTAACTCATCACGGTGTCCAAGGTTGTTCAGAGTGATATTTTGATCGACAATCAATCACGCGGCGGGTGGCAGGAGCTCCTCCATGAGTCGGCTTATGGGAGCTAGGCTTGCATTCGTTCCGCACGAAATTTAAGAAAATACAAAAGTGGAAAATATGTGCTTCATTCTTCCATTTATTGTTGTCTTTTTAACATTTTTATAACAAATTAATTTAATTTAAGCCCAATTGAGTAAGAACCTGCTTTGGGATTAACACAGAATAAAGAAGACAAAAATTCTTCGTTATGGACATTAATTTTTTAAATCGTTCTACTACAATCTGTAGCGCCTTTCCCTATTGAAAACATATATTTGGAAATCATATTTAAACCAGAATTCGCAAAATAGGACGTAAAATGGGACTTTCATAAAATTAAGTGACCAAATCCCAGTAATTTCCAACACTTTACGACTCAGCCTAGAAGGTTGCTAAAGCCCACAGCTTACTAAAGACTCAAACCCCGAATGGGCGTCACTCCCTTGCCGGGGTTAAATCCGATTCTGATTGCGACTAATCCCATAATTGCGGCTGAGGCCAGCATATCGAAGTGCGGCCTCAAATCGGACAGCCGCAGCTCAGTTGCGGATTAGTTCAGTCAGCTGAATCTTTGAGCGGTGCATATCCATAAATAAGTCAGCGTGCGCTAATTGCATCACTTATACGCCACGGACTCGGGTCCGAGCACGCTCCAGTTCCTCCGATTGAGGTCCAGCTCTAGATGGGGACTGCTGGTGTTGCATAACTTTAATTAAATTTTTCTGCTAAATCTAATTTCCATGCTAAACCGAAAACAAACAACGCCGGCAACCAGGTCAGGCGAGTAAAGTGTCCTCCAAGCTGGATTTCGATGAGCGACAGGAGCAACAATCAGACGGGCTTAGCCGGCCAGCCGGGACAAGGCAGGTGGGAGCCACTGGCAGCAGGAGCTATGACCAGGGTGCCCTGGGTCGCAGCTTGGGCGGAGGCAGTGGAGGAGGAGGAGGAACCCAATCCTCTGGAGGCGGGGAAATCGACCCAAGATCCACGGAGTCCGGGTGACTGTCGATACGGGCGATGGACAGCAGCAAACGAAAGGTAATTAAATCCGCTCCACCTCAGCTGCCAAATGCAAAGCACAGGAACTAACGAATCCGATTCCCTTTGGGCCCTGAAAAAATAAAATAAATAAAGAGTCCAAGGAGAGCGTGGAAATTACGGATTTGGGCAAGCACAAGAAGCGTGTGGGCATCCACACGGACATCACGTTCGAGATAACCTCGGAGGCGGACGGAAACGAGACCAGTTCCGCCCAGCAGCAGGGCGACAAGGGTGAGTCACTTTTCAATTTCACTCTCACTTAAAACTCTCACTTGATTAAGGACAGTCGATAAAATAGCAACTGTTTTACTACCCCTTCGGTTGCGTTAAATTTAAAATAAAAAATGAAGCTACTGCCCTGTAGATCAACTTACATTTCATTTATTGGATTCTCAAAAATTTATTTGCGAACGAGCTTGGAATATTTCAGACATAGATACATTTAGGAATCACATGAATATTAATTTTTTCGGTTATACATATGTATGTTTTGTGAAGAATTTATGGCAGTGGCCCAAAGATCCCTGAGTCTTGAGTCAGCAAATTTCTCTGGCCGGCCTCTACCGACATACGCACATCATCATCATCATTATCAGTGGACTTTCTTACACGAATTCAAGCTTGGGAATTCTCTGGGCATCCATCGCAAATATTTTTGGCTGTGCTCCACTGAAACCCGATTGCTATATAATGATCTATGTGTAATCTTGGCATATCGTATCGAGTATCGATTTGCGTATATGAAATCGAACAGATGAAACATCGAGTTCAGCTAGAATCCTTAACAAGAAGAACTAATAGGTCGCAGAAACATAAAAACAATGACAAAACTATACAAAATGTAGAAAACAAATAAATTAAATACCTTCCGATAACAAAGACAATATCGATGTTTTAACTTTAAATGCGATATTTTTGATAAGATATTGAACGTGATATTTTTGTCGATATATGTGATCGGACTTTCTCGTTATCGGGCTATCTCGATATGCATCCCTATTTTATTATTGATTGCCGTATAATTTATTAAATAAGAACCTTTGTGCATGTTAAATAATGTTAGAAAAAATAATTATTTTTAATGTCTTCCGTTTCAAACCCTCAACTCAGAGGACGCCAGTGTGCCCATCTACAAGGGCCGCGGTGGTAGTGACTCCAAGCACAAGACTCGAAAGCCCCAATACGACCCCAAGTCCCAGTGGAATCCTAACTTCTCCGGCGAGCACCGTGGCTACCAGGGATCCAGTCGTGGCGGTTACTATCCTCAGTACTATCCGCAGAACGTGTACACCAGCGGCAGTTCGGACGCCGGCAGTGTTTACCGGAACACCGAGACCTGGACGCATTACGTCCCCGTGTGGACCACAGAGCGGGCACCGCAGGAGCAGGGACAGGGCTACCGCCGGCCCAGCTGGAAGCCCTGCTATTGCATGTCTTCCGGAGATTTTAGGCGCCGTCGAGACAGTAAGGCCAGCAGGGAGCCGTGGGATCAGCACAAGGGTGTAATTAACAGTGGCGTCGTCCAGGTGGTGGATGGCAAGCTGGAGAAACCCTTTTCCTGACAAGGAGTGCTAGTGTCGCCGGAAGAAAAATCCTGGATTGTACTTGATTCGGTTCCAAATAAAAATTAAGTTGTTTTTAGAGAGAATTTAAAGATGTTTTTGAAGCAGAAATGGGATGCACAATGTAAATGTCTAATTACAATAAAAGGAAAGAATTTTCCCACCTTCTCCTACATATCTCTAGAGCTTCTAGCCTCTGAAAATAGCTAGATATTTATGTCTTTTACCCTAGAATACCTAGAGCCATTAAAGCGTTCTAAGACCCAGCTCAATAATTGACATTCTTGACCTTTAAACATTTTTTTTAGAATTTTTTAATTTTCTCATTAATTTACACAAACATTTAGAGTATGACACAGTCTCTAAGAACACGAAAGGCTTCTAAAATTGGACTTTGATAGGGATTTGAAAGCTCCACCTCTTACGAGTGGATGCTGTGGGTGCCGATCTTGCCGTTGTCGTCGACGGTGGCAGTGGCTGCATGGTAGCCGGTCTCCTTGCCGTTGACGTTGAGCTTCTCGCTCTCGGCGTTGGCCAGATCCCTGTAGTTCTTCACCTGGCCATTGGAGTCAAACTGAAGAAAAGAAATTTATATTTTAGGTAAATGTAAAACCAATCAATAAATTGATCTTACCTCAGACTGGGAGGACCACTTGGACTGCTTCTCCCACTGCTTGGTCTGGTAGTGACTGCCTGCCTGACCGGCTCCGAGGTTGGCTCCAAAGTTGTTGCTGGCCTGCACACCGCTGTTCAGTCCCAGCTGGCCGCTCTGCTGACCAAATACGCCGCTGTTGAGCAGGGACTGTCCGCCGAGGAGAGATCCTGGCTGCCGCTCAGCAGGGATCCACTAAGCAGAGAACCGCTGCTTCCGGCGTTCAGGCTGGCCGAGTTCAGAGAGCTGGCCTGGTTCAGGGAGCTGGCCTGGTTGAGGAGCTGCCTGAGTTGAAGCCGAAGCCTGAGTTGAAGCCACTACCGACCTGCGCCTGGTTGGCGGAGACGGAGCCGCCTCCGATCTGCTGGCGAGCGGTGTTGTGAACCTGGCTGAGCAGCTGCGACAGCTGCGAGTTGCTCTGGGACAGGCCGCCGGTCTGGGTAGCAAAGCCACTGTTGAATCCTGTGTTCTGGCCAGCCGTCAGGGCGCTGTTCTGTCCCGCCCACAGGCCGCTGTTGAGGGCCGAGTTTTGGCCGAAGGAGCTGCCGAACTGGGAGGTGAAGGCCGCGTTGCTGCCGAAGTTGGAGGCGGTGTTGGAGCTGGTGCCGTAGGTCCGGGCGGTGGGCTGGTGCACCACCTGCGGGGCTGACTGAGTGGTGGTCACCTTGCGCTGGTAGTAGTGGGCTGTCTGAGTGGGGCCTGGACGTACTGAACAGTGGGACTCTGAGCGACAGTGCGCTCCTCGTGGCGGATGTACTTCTCCGAGGAGGCGGGGGCGGGTAGACCACGGGGGCGGAGGAGGTCACCTTCTCCACGCGGTAGTACTGCACGTTGCCCTGCGAGGCGGGAGCAGACTGGACGGTCTGGGTCTGACCGCCCACGTACTCGGCGTCCACAGAGTTGGAGCCACCGAAGTTGACCTTGGTGCCGGCGTTGGAGGTATCGGCGAACTCCACATTGCCCCACTTGTTGGCCGAGGCTGGCGGCGTGGTTGGTCTGGAAGGCGGCGTTGCTGGAGAACTGGGAGCCGAAAGAGGCGGAGTTCTGAGCGTTAAAGGCTGCGGTGTTCTGGGCCCCAAAGGAGGCTGCGTTTTGAGCACCAAAGGAGGCAGTGTTCTGTGCCCCGAAGCCGGCGCCAAAGGATGAGCCAGCCAGTCCAGCACCCAGGCCCACCTCAGCGCCGCCAGCGCTTGCGCCCTGGGCGGATTCCGTCACACCCACGGAGTCGTAAGAGCTCTCCAGCTTGCCCAAGCTAGCGGAGCCATCAGCCTGGCCAGCGACTCCTCCGTAGCTGCCACTCGATCCGTAGCCGCTTGCTCCATAGCCGGCGTTCCTGCGGGCCTGCTCCACAGCCTGCTGATGGGCGCTGTAGTGGCTAAGATGTCAGATTAGGGATCGATTAATTAGTGATAACTAAATAAAAAAGAAAAAACTTCTCAAATTCAAGAATGCATTTCCTTTGCATTGATTTAGTGTCCTTAAAAATTAAAATACTAAAATTCCCTTTATTCGTAAAGGACTCTTTAAGTTTATTTAATTATAAATATGTGTGTAATCCATAAAAGACTTTTTGTAAAAACGAAATTATCTGTTAAGTTGAAGGGAATCCAAATTAAGAAGACCTGCTGTCGACTAGGATTAAAAATAATCTATTTATTGTTCATAATTACCAAAAACAATATTTTTAATTAATTTAATTTAATTAATTTCATTTAAGCATAAACTAACAACGCCAATATTTTCATTAAACTCTTCTTTTAAAAACATATTATTTTAAAAAATATATGTATTGCCTAACAATCATTCTTGAATTTAAAGGGAGTTTTTTCTTAATTTATCCATAATTTTTAATTAACCATTTAAGTAAGTTCGATTTAAATTTTGAAGTGCCATGCCAGCCAATGGGGAAATTTTAATTTTGCCAATACAAAAGAAAACCTTCAACATTCGCAACACACTGCACTTACCGACTTTGGAAATCGTCCCTTTGGGTCTAACCATTATACCAAAATTGCGAAATACACAAGAGATTATGAGCTGTAATCAAGGATTATTCTTCCAGAAAGTTACTTACCTCGCCTGGAAATCTGTAAGTTAGAGAAGAAAATTGATTACTAATCAAGACTTAAGTAATATTAATGCAAAACAAAAGCTTAAAAAAATGTACATATAAAGATCTCTTTAAAAGCTAAACTTGTTTTAATGATTTAATAGTTCATTTTAGTCCTTTTGATTATTTTATTTAGGACAGCTTCAAACATCAACTTGAAAACTACTCCTTGGAAATATGCACAATCGCTAATCGCAACACGCGCCACAATTACACAATTTTCCAAGGTGTTTTGTAAATATTTCATTGAGGGAAATTCCGTCAATGTCGAGATGACGACATCACAGATCTGATGGAGCGATAGGGAGACCCGAGGCGATTGGGGATCGGGTAACGGTTGATCAGGATATAGCAGCACGCTCTCTTTACCGATCTCAGGAGCTTTAGTATTATTAAAATCATTCACTACCTGCACAGACCACACCCAGACAGAGGGCCAGAATCAGCAGCTTATTCATTTTGGTTATTGATATTATTTCCTCCGGAAAACGTTCGACGCTCGCGCTTGAAATGGAACTAATGAATCCGGCGAGCCGGAGCGCGCTTTAAAGCCCCAGACATGGACGATGATAAGGCCCGCATATAAGTCAGACTTGAACCGATTGATTCTTGACCTAGAGAGGATGCCACTCTGGGCCGCGGCACTGATAATGTGTACTATATACCCCACGAATTGGAGCTCGCAATTGGTGCAGAAAGCCAGTGATGAAAGTTAATTGCGACATCATCTCTCTATATAGATTGGGGCCTATTTCGCTTTTGTTGTTCGCTGGAACCTTGCCCATAGCCGTACCTAGTATATAGTTGCCATGTTCGATTGCGAGCATCGGCGATTGCTTATTTTATATGACGACCATGTCTATAGGTGGAAGACGATTGTAATGAGCTCACTTTGAACTTAGAAAAAGCGGTGGACAAGGTGAAGGAATATATAGAAGACCTTGGAACTGGAATTATGTTTCAGGAAGTACTAATTTCGCTTTCCGACGTTTTTAGTTGCGGATTACGCTAGTTTTGTAAACAAACTTGGCATGAATTGCGTTTTAGTAATTTCCTGGAAGACCCCTCGAGATCAAGATCTACGTAATCTGATTGCTAGCTTTATTGGTTCATTATTTAAGTATAAGTTTAAGAAGCTAACCAAAGATATCCAAACATGATTCATCTAAATTTAGTTGTTCTGTTCTCAGGCATTACATGATGTAAATAATATTTTTTAATTATTAAGGATTAATCCCGATACCAAGGACCCCAGAGCTGGGTTCTCCTTCCACTCAACGTTGAATAAAGAATTTTTTCTTGGAATTTAGCCATCTTATATTGAATCAAGTCCCATGAAATAGATCACTTCCTGTCACCTTTGATAAGCTCTTCCATTCATTGGGCAAAGGAAATGTCAAAGCAAAACAAATAAATAAAAATAATCACTTAAATAAATTATTATATATTCAAGAAATAAACTCATACACTTGATCGTGAGATGATTTATTTATATACCAAATCAAATACAACAATTGTGTGCCAACAACAGTCAAAATCAAGGTCAATATACACCAAAAGTTGCATATTTTTGTGAGGCTAGAAGAGAGAGGAACTTTCTAATAAAGAAAGCTCCGCGCTGGAAATCCCACAGATAAGAAAGTCGGCGAATATATAATAAAATACACGTATGTTTATATATTTATTTTTATACAAAATTAAATGGGCTCGGTCAGCTTGGGCATCCCGACATGGAGGCTTCAACGTCTCCAGCGTTTTCCTAGGAATGCACCCCGTATGAGGTAACTTTTCCATTGTCGTTGACCGTGGTCTGGGCGCCACGTCGGCTGGTTCCGTCTCCATTGCTGTGGCTGTACGACGAGACCGAGACGCCCTTAGCCACCACCACCGCCGCCGCCGCCTCCGGAGCTGCTGGAACTGGAGTAAGAACCACCGCTACCACCGCTGCTGCCGCCGCCAAAGCGGTTCACAATATTGGGAGGCCTGTAGATAAATATTTAATGATTAAATTTTTTAAAATATTCTATTTTATATAAAAGTATACTTTTGTGTAGTATTTTGAAGAATGAAGTAAGAAGATCAAAAAATCTTAAAGAGTTAAAAAAGTGTGCTTTTTCGATCAATCAAACTATATATATATATATTGTTTTAACTTCTTTTTTACTTCTTCATAGATTCGGAGACACTTCCTTCAATAAGTTGCAAGTTTTGGTCAGTATTAATCACTGGAATTAATCTCTGAAAGCTTATAGATCATTCCCATGTTAAAATTACATTTGTTATATTAAGAAATAGAACAAAGTGGCTAGATATGAGAACGAAAATAGCTAAAACTGTTTGTAATACAGCAAAACGGCTAGTTTTAGCCAAAATAAAATTTGGCTGCATTAGTTGTTTACATTGTGTGCATACTGCGCGTGTGCTGGCAGAGGCCGAGCAGTGAAATTAGCTGAATCTCGAGTCAGGGCTGTGGGCACTACTGCCTTAAATATATATGCAGTAATCAAAAAAGCAATCAAAGAAAAACAAAATTACGAAAGAAGAAAAGGTTAAGATAGATAAAATAACAATTTTTAATAACATTTTCATTAAAACCAGACATGTTTGCCAGTGTCAAGCAAACACTTTCTGTCAAATTTAAATATTAATATTGGTTTAAACAGTCAGAATTAAATATTAATATTTTTTTACACTTTACATTTTTACATTTACATATAACACGTGCGCATGAAATAATTTTCAAGTAGGTAATTTTATTATTCCACAAACTAATGCAATTGAGGTCCAAGCAGCAGGAATATTTTTAATTTCTATAACACCTCTAGTTCACTTACCGGATTGGCTGGGCTGATATAGGCCGTCTGGCGGTGTCCGTTAGGTCCGATGGATCCAGAGGCAACGGCATAACTGGGTGCATAGCGGTGAGAGTTGTAGGATGATCCTCCCGAGCCTCCTCGATACCGATTCTGGCGCACTAGATTATCATGATAGGCCTGCTGGGCGGCAATCTGCTGCTGGATGCGGCTGCGGAGGACAAGAGCACGGATTAGCACATCGAAAATTCAAACAGGCTCCTCATTAGTTCCAGGTTAAGTTTAGAGATGTTAATATATAGTCTTCGAGGCCCCGAGCCATTCGGCTGCATGTTCAAGTACTTCGGCGAGCTTCGAGTGACTCCGGGCTCTCAAGGACCTTGAGAGAGCAACTCTGATTTAGTTAGTCGTAATTACATGTCGTTGTCGTCGACTAGAGAAGCATCTGCCGATGCAAAAGCATCGCCAGCCGTGGCCAGACCCGTTACAGCTCTACAAGAATAAATAAATTCAAGCGTTAAGTAAACCCAAAGCCACCCTCAACCAGCCCATGTTCCAAGCCAAGATCCCCCGGACACAAGACCGATGCTCACTGTTGGTTGGCGTAGTTCTGGGCCAGAATGTGGTTGGTCAGTTGCTGGTGGAAGAGGTACGGGTCGATGATGCCAAAGTTGGGCGAGCTGCCATCATAGTCATCGTAGTCGTAGTAGCCACCACCGCCGCCGCCGCTGTTGAAGGTGCCCGTGTAGCCACCGGCTCCTCCGCCGCTGCTGGCGTATCCTCCTGCATATGCTCCAGCGCGACGTCGCCGGCTCGGCGTTCTATTGGCTGAAATGCAAAGGAACATTGATAAATACAAGTTTTCTCTAGATTAAAGCTGAATAACCGATTTGTAATTAGGAAATCATTAAAACTTAACTCATTAATAATAAGTCATTACCTACAAACAAAAGGAAATATATACGTACATCAAAACAACTATGAACTTTGTTGCATTCAAAATAATCTAAAAGTCGTTAGGTCCATTTTATAAAAGTCTACGAAGTCCATAATTACTTGTATATAGAAATTAGTTTTTTTTGTGGATACTAATACGTAGTGTATGTGGGCATTTCAACATTGGACGTATCCGAATACTATTTCCACACCTTTTTCTAAGACAAAACCCGGATTTTGTCTATATTTTCGAAGTATATGAATTTGTACTTATTAATCACTCACACTTTTTCAAAGTGTAAAATTCAGTGTAAATGGGTTTTTTTAAACATTGTAACAGTTTGTGGCATAGTCTTCGACACTTCCTTAAAGGGATTTAATAACCGTAGATATTTCTGTATAATTTTTTCTTCGCATTCGAATTTACGCTTACAAATAAGGAAATAATATTTATTTAAAGAAATCTTACCGCCAGATGACTCTCCATTTAGGGCACTCATCACCACACAAATCAGCAGAAACTTCCACATCTTATTCAACTCGCATCGGCGCACGCAAAATTCGCTTCGTTTGTTTTGTTGAGAGCTGAGGGTTTGAAAACATAAAACAAAGGAGTCATTAAGAACTGGTTGGAAAATTAGTGTAAAAATAACTGGTTGGCAAACCAGCGTAGCATATTTTAGATACATAAATTCGGACCTTACACCCCAAAAATAGCAAATCAGCCGAGCGGAAATGGATATACTCGAATTTACAAGCCGAGATGAATTCTTTTATATAAGATCACACTGTGGAGTCTGTAGAGTCTGTAGAGCGTCCAGTATCCAGTAGCATCTGCTAATGACTGGGGCCTGCTGGCTCATTGTTTCCCTCGTGTTCACACCCATTGTCATTAGAAGCTCCGGGCAGAATCCATAAATTCGCTTGCATAAGCCGGTAGTCGGTGCGGGGAGCCAGCACTGCCTGTAATCGATTCCTGGGTCAATGGCTTCCCCTAAAGGGCCACGATGTATGTATATTCATAGCCCGCAATTACCGGCATTTCATAGAATGTGCAACCCCCGATCCACTAATTGCCCTTACACGATTTTTCAATAATGAATTGGCGAAAAGAAATCGCAGCGAATAGCTGAGAGCCCGGCCTACCGAATCGAAAGCGGAAACCCCAAAATGTAAATTAATGGATCTCCATATGACTCGGTATATTATTGACTTAGTTCGTTATGTTCGGCAGCCTAGGCTGCCAGAGAGAGGAAGAGCAAACCGGTTTTACTAATTTGTTCGGCGTTTAGAAATTTATATTTATATTATTATGGTTTCGTTTATATTATTCTATTTTTTTCCCTTTGCCTTCTTTTTCTATATTCATTTTGGTGCGCCATTTATATTCCGATTTGTTTACGCTTTTGCTGGTCGTTTTTACAAAGATTTTTATCAAGTTTGGCAATCGAGCGGGGATTTTTGTTTTCGGCAATTGAGTTGTTCTAATTGAATGCCATTTTGGATTTTTGTGTCTGAGGCAACCGGTCCGCTGAGGATGATTTACAATTATTTTCTCATATACAATGTTAATAACAATTAACAACTTTTTGCACGTCTCCGTTGAGACAAAGGAACCCGACTGAGTAGCACTCCGTTGAAGGCAACCCTTTGATGATCACTGAACTGTTCCAGGGCGAACTGTCATCAACATCCACAACATCAATATAATCACATTTGCTGATAAGACGGAGCACTCTTTACCACAAATACGGAACCAAAACTGCGCCATAAATTGGCAAAACTATCAAAGTTATATTGCCCCGAGAGAGATGCCTCTTTCTATATACGCATATAGACAGATCGATGGAGGTTCTCAGTTTCAAACAGATACAGAAACACTGCGAGCTCACTCACTTGATTTGTTTATGAATCGATTCCCGACCAGTTTTTCGTTTTTCGAGCTCGGTTTTGGATTCTCGGCGTTCTTCTTCACTGTGCGGCAACTGGGCAACGTCTGAGTCCGATCAGGTGCGGACGGGTCCTCTTATAAACGCTCTGACACCTGTGACTCGGCCTGCGGCGATGACGGAACGCGCTGGCTGGCTCGCTCGCTTCGGGGATTCAATGTAAGAGGAGGCTCGCGCCTGACTAATTATAATAAAAATAGTTTTGGTTTCTTTTACTGCTGAGATCGATGAAAGCTTTTAGCTGTTTTATAAGCTCGTTTGTGGGCGATTTTGCAGCCATCCGTTGACAGGCATTTATGAGTTACGGATACTAAAATGCTAATTTATCGAAAGTAATTAACCTCATGTAGATCACGAGAATTTCCCGAATTTTAAACAAAGGGATTGTATTGCAAATTATTCTGCGTTGTTTTAAATTCATAATTATGGGTCCTCATGAACAGTCTATAGAAACTATAACTTGTTGCTTGGCATTGTTATGGCAGGATGTCTGAGCTGATTGCTGACTTGGTCCTGTCTAGAAATATGTACCTGTTTCTCTAGGTAGGTCCTCTTTAAATACCCTTTTTAAGCTGTTTTTATTGTTCTAGCTAATTGTATTGTTTTTTTTTTTTTAAAACAATTTTAAGGAAAGACAGAAATAAAGATACAACCCCTTTCTATGAATTACGTTCCTCGACTCAAAGTTATGGTTATGTTTAATAATTTAATTTTGTTGTCTGATTTGGCTATCGGTTGATTTATAAGCAAATGTAAAATTCTACATGTAAAATGTAAAATGTGATAGATTAGATATTTTTTTAAGTCTGCCAAAATAGATCGATTTTCAATGATTCAATTGCAGACTGCAAGGGTACGCAAACTTCGGCTTACTAAGTAACCTTTTTTCCTCCTTTTTATGTGAATATGTAATTGAGTAAAAATTCAGCGTGGGTATCCAGGTCATTACACTTTCCATGTTCCAAGGGTATCCTTATACGGATATGATACAGCGCTCAAACTTTCATTAAAGCCTAGTACTTCCTAGCGCTAAACTGAGCTAGCTAAAAGGGCTTCATCTTTCTAGTGTTACCAGGTTTTAAGGAATTTACCGAAAATCCATTCGAAACGGCCAAACTGTCAGCAGTGTTTGTTTACAATTAAAATTAAACGCGGTCTGTCCGAGGACGCCACAAATACCTGCGAAATTAACAAATGATGTATTCAATTACTTAAATTATGATTTCCAATGCAGCGGGGACAGCTGCCGCTGACGAGGACGAGCTGCTCCTGGCTCTGCAGCTGCTGCTACTGTCATAGCTGGAGAGCTGCTCCAGATCCCTTCTTCTCTTCCATCTGCTGCTCCTTCTCCTCGTCCAGTTGGCTGCTGGTGCATCTCTACGCATTGTAAGCGTAGAATACCTGCGATGTGTCGGATCGTTGGGCGCATCCACGTCCATGACAGCTGCTGCCACGAGCTTGGCACATAAGTCGCCTCGCGCGGATCCTTGGGACTAACCACCATCTCTTTCCATGAGCTATCCACGGAACGTAATGGCGGCTGCTTGCCCAATCATTACCATTCCCTTTGCCACTTCCCGAGGACGGACTGCTCCTATTCTCTTTTTGTAGTCTTTGTATGCTCTGAAGCACCAGCATTTGGGGTGGCAGCCAACTAAGAAAAGAATCCAAGAAGGCGACCACTAGTCAGGGACGAGCAGAGGAGAAGCAATTAGCATGTCCATAATTTTTTAAGTGGGGATTTTGGGTCTTTCGATTTGATTTGCTTATTTCCTTGTGAAATTAAATTTTTTTAGAATTAATTTTATTTTAATATTTTTTATTTTTCTTATTTTATGGTCAAGATCCCACATAATTTGATCTTCTTTAATTGTATTGTAAGTAAATTCATTTTTCCCCGCTGGAAATCCCCGCCATACGGCTTTGTTTCCTATTGCCTGTCTGCTTTTCCCTTGCTAAAGTTCATCCAATTTAAAAGACCTAACACCATGTTCATTCTAGTATATTCTAGTATATCTCTTAGCTCATTTGAGTACCGACCTTGCTAAAGCTTAGTACGCAGAGAAAATAACAGTTCGCAACCCCAAAAAGATGTAATCTTTTTCCAGTGTGACCGCTTCTTAAAACGCTCTTCTGCATTTTTGGGAGGTAAGTGATGCTGTCATACGTATTTAAAATATTTAAACTGTTTTATCTTTGTTGACAATATAATCCATTCGAAAGACAAGGAAGTTGCACAAGTTGCACCTGCCAGACACTGCTCTCAGCAGCAGCGGGCGCTGGCTGTCGCCTTAGACGCCTTCATCTCAGCCACCGAGCGTGACATCTCAACGTGCTCACCAAAGTCATAACAAAATATGACATCGAAGGAGCTCTTTCCTTCCCGACCTTTATTTATGCAAATATTTAATATTGCGCAAATCCCCTATTATTGAATTTGCCTCTACCAATTTAATTACTACAACTTTATCTCTTCTAAACTCGTGGACTCGGATTTTGTGTAAATTATTGTTCTTGGTGGGATCTATATCAGTGTTCCCAGATCAGGGGTTTTCCCCCTAGACTAAGGGGTTTGTTGACGTCCTAGGGGGAACTTGTAGGGGGAAAGTTTAGGGTTTTTTTTCGGAACCTGCTTCATTTTAATTTTTTAACAAATAGTAAAACAGTTTTTTTTATTGTCTATATTGCCAAGCCCAGTAACAACCTAAATATGACCAAAAAAATACTACACTCGATACTCCTATCGATTAAGTTTGCCAGCTGATATTGGCGCATTATGTGAGCCCGAATTTAAGATACTAAGAAACGTTTTTCCACCGAAATTTGTTCACTTTGCAACGCGTTTGTTAATAATTGTATTTCAACATGGCTCCAGTGATTCCAAAGACGAAATATATTCAAAAATATAAAAAGGAATGGGAGACCGAAGCATGTTTTAAAGGTGAGATAAATTTGACATGGATAAGCCCTTCAAAACAGTTTTAAGCGTTTTTTATGGAAATGCTTTCTCACTTTGCACTTTGGCTAATACCATCGCCAGGTAGCAAAGCTAAAGCTTTCTGTGTCTATTGCAAAGCAGAAATTGGTGCACACCGTAAAGGCTTAGACGAGCATGCAGCAACAAAAAAGCGTATAAGACATGCTGGAAAAAAAAACACTTGCTACCAATTTTGTATTGGACAAATTTGTGAAGCCACAAATCGATGAAGGTCGAAAGAGAGCTGAGCTAAAAATCGCTGCTTTAATTGCGGAACACTGTAGTATTCTTGCAGTGGATCATTTGTGCGAGGTGATTACAAATTTTGACATTAACTCTCAAGTTTTGAAGAATGTCAAACTGCACCGCCCAAAGTGCACAGGTATATTCAACTCCCTTACAATTCATATGAAAAAATGAAAAAAAAAATTTTCGGCATACATTGTGTCAATTTTTTAAGGTCTGATTATGAATGTTGTGTCGCCATGCCTTTTGAAAGATCTTATAAAAGCATCGGAGATTCTCACTTTTCATTAATTGTGGATGAAACTCAGCCATTGACAGGACGAAAGTCATGTGCCTCATGGTGCGTTACTTTAGCAGGACGCTATGTAAAATTTGCACATCTTTCTATCGCCTAATACAATTGGAAAATGAAACGGCTGAGCATATGACAAAGTGCCTAAAAGATCCACTGAAAGCTGACAAGTTAGAGTTGGAAAACATGATCGGCATTGGCATCGACGGAGCGAATGGAATGGCTGGAAAAAAAGTTTCAGTTTCATCTCGATTAACGGAGCAAATTCCACACCTCGTCACAATTAAATGTCTTTCGCATTCATTGCACCTCTGCGGTGAACATGCATGTGATGTTCTTCCAAAAAGTTTGGACTTCATGGACAAGGAGTCACACAAATGGTTTTCGAACAGCACGAGCAGAAACATCGAATTTCAACGATTGCGTAAAATTGTTGCTGGCTGTGACTCAAAAAAAAATTGCAAAACTTTCTGGAACTCGTTGGCTGGCTAGACTGAATGCAATTCAAACAATTTTAGATGAGTGGGACTCACTAAAACTTAATTTTTAAATGTCTCGAACGTCCGAACGAGGTGACCTAGGATACAAAGCTGACACATTGTTCCAAATGTACAACGTCGAGAACAAGTTGTACTTGATTTTTCTTTAATACTCATTAAAGAAGATCATATCTGTCAACAAATTATTCCAATCCGACTTAGTGAAAACTTTAAATCTTTTGAAAAGTCTGAATGACTTATTGTACTCATACCTTCAGAAAATCGTTGTGCCACAACAATTGATAAAGGCAAACGCACAAGATTTATGCGACTTCCCGTTCAAAAACTTTCTGATGCCTGTAGATTGCAAAAATTTTGGGTATAATTTTAATGAGTTGTCGTCATCATGCATTCAGGAGCACGTGATTTATATCAAAAACCGCTGCAGAGACTTCTTGGTGAAACTCACAGAAGAGTTACAAGCACGAGTTCCCAAGAACACAAAATGTCTACAAAAATTATGTCTATTTGCACCAAAAGTAGCATCCAGCCAATTCAAAGAAAACATAACAGAACTGGCAGAGTCCTTTAAGGAATAGGCATCTTTCTTGGAACAGGCATCGATGATACGGTCACTGAGTACAATTTGTTGCATCGCGTCCTCAGACGAGTACTGGGCCACCATCGATGAAGAAACAGAGGCGGCAATAAAATATATTAAAATGTTACAAAGCTCGCAATGTCACTTTTGTGCTTGCTCTTCTCCAATGCCTCCGTCGAAAGAGCATTTTCTGTCTTTAACATTGTTAAAGATAAATTAAGGAACCGGATAGCCACAAAAACAGCTGATGCCCTTCTTCGCATTAGACTGACATTGGAAAATAAGTGCAACAAGTTTGAACCAACGACTCAAATGTTCAAGCTATTCAACAGCGAGGAAGTGTATAAAAGCGAATTTTCGGATGATGTTCTGGAGGTGTTAGCATAATATTTGATCTTGATGTGTAGTTTTAAAGAGTAATGTATCCATTCATATATATGTAAATATAATCATTGCATTTCAACTTCATAATGGATATTTCTTCTTTTAATTTGTGAAATTAACAAAATTTTAAAATTTAGGGGGATTTTTTAGGGGGAAAGCAAAATTTTCATCTGGCAACACTTATCTATATATTTGAAATGTGTAAAGAAACGTTTTTAGCTCATTCGAGAAGCGCCAACGAAAAAGCATAAAATGATGGGAAATAATCTATTCAAGCTTGGCTCCCCAAGGCGTCCCCAGGAGGAGCGTGTTCCAGCCGAGGTCGGCGCCGGGGATGCGCCAGAAACGATGCAGATGCTTTCTCTGATGAAGCGGCAGCGGAAAAGAACCCGGAAAATGATGAAGAAAATGTGGGTGATAGAGCAGAGTCACCACCACAGTCCGAAACTGCTGAAACATCAGGAGATGCGCTACCACCCAGAAACGATGCAGATGTTTCCGATGAGGAGAAAAAAAATGAAGCGCCTGTGGATCCCGAGAATCCGTAAAACGATGCTTCAGAGGATGAAGGAACTGTGACACTGGTCCCCTGTAGATACTTCCTCGGAAGGGGATAATGATGAACCGGATTCGGGGGAATATTTGGAAAATAATGTCGGTGAGGGAGCAGAAACATCAAAAGGGTTGTTAAGCTCGGATAATTCTACAAATGAGGAGCCGGAAGGCGGAAGAGGCTTGGAAAATTCTACAAATGAAGAGCCGGAAGGCGGAAACTTGGAGAATTCTTTAAATGAAGACCCAGAAACTCCGGAACTTGGCGATGCCGAAATAGAGGTTGGCCCAGATCACCAAGCTAATCCAGGAGGATCCCCTGAATCCCCTGAACCGGAAGCTGAACCAGAACCGGAAGCTGCCCGCGAGTCCTCGGCCAGGGGCAAAAAACGTCCCAAGGCTCAAGGACCAGGTGGCTCGGGTTCTAAAAGGAAGAAGAAAGACGGAGGCGGCGACCTGGATGGGCAGGTCCCGGCTTAAAGAAAATAATAATGAATAATGGTGAATGAGGTAGAATGATAGGTGAATGAGGGTTGAATGATGATGTATTTTAATGCATTTTCATTAACTAGAGTGAACGATGATGCATTAGAGTGAATTGGAATCCTCATGAATGATTAAGAATGAACGAGAATGAATGAGAATAATTGAATGAATAAGGTTAAATGATAATAATTAATGATAATCGGTAGCCCTAGCCGAAACTGTTCCTGTTCCTTTGTTTTCCGCCATTCTGCCTCACGAAAGACTTGGACTATCCACCACCAACCAGGATTCGGCGGAGGCAAAAAGCATTTGCACCTCAAACCAAAACCCAAGATGACTGACTGAGCGGCGTTCAAAGACCGCGCTGATGCACTCCACTCCGTCCATAGATTTTTTTTTACACGTTCCCTGATGGCTTTGTGGCTGGTCTCGAGGTCGTCTGCCGCAAGTTGAAACTTTTTCAAATTGCCTTTTGCATGCACTGAGTAAAATCGGATAAACAAGGTGTAGGTTCTAGGAATATATATTTATCTATAGGATTACAGATTTAACAAAAAGTCAAGGTTAAAAACAAGTTTAAGAACAAATTCTTAGCAAGCGCTACCACCATCGATGAAGAAACCGATGCTGGCGGCAAGAAAATATATTACAATGATACAAAGCTCGCAATGTCACTTTTGTGCTTGCCCTTCATAAATGCCTCCGTCGAAAGAGCATTTTCTGTCTTTAACATTGTTAAAGATAAATTAAG
This sequence comes from Drosophila triauraria, assembly GCA_014170255.2. NCBI lineage: Eukaryota > Metazoa > Arthropoda > Insecta > Diptera > Drosophilidae > Drosophila > Drosophila triauraria. The sequence goes on from CM024334.1 coordinate 20,580,669, forward strand.
GAACCGGATAGCCACAAAAACAGCTGATGCCCTTCTTCGCATTAGACTGACATTGGAAAATAAGTGCAACAAGTTTGAACCAACGACTCAAATGTTCAAGCTATTCAACAGCGAGGAAGTGTATAAAAGCGAATTTTCGGATGATGTTCTGGAGGTGTTGGCATAATATTAAAGAGTATGTATTGATTCATATATATGTAAATATAATCATAGCATTTCAACTTCATAATGGATATTTCTTCTTTTAATTTGTGAAATTAACAAAATTTTAGAATTTAGGGGGAAAGCAACATTTTCATCTGGCAACACTTATCTATATATTTGAAATGTGTTGAGAAACGTTTTTAGCTCATTCGAGAAGCGCCAACGAAAAAGCATAAAATAATGGGAAATAATCTATTCAAGCTTGGCTCCCCAAGGCGTCCCCAGGAGGAGCGTGTTCCAGCAGAGGTCGGCGCCGGGGATGCGCCAGAAACGATGCAGATGCTTTCTCTGATGAAGCGGCAGCGGAAAAGAACCCGAAAATGATGAAGAAAATGTGGGTGATAGAGCAGAGTCACCACCACAGTCCGATCCTGCTGAAACATCAGGAGATGCGCTACCACCCAGAAACGATGCAGATGTTTCCGATGAGGAGAAAAAAAATGAAGCGCCTGTGGATCCCGAGAATCCGGAAAACGATGCTTCAGAGGATGAAGGAACTGTGACACTCTGGTCCCCTGTTGATACTTCCTCGGAAGGGGATAATGATGAACCGGATTCGGGGGAATATTTGGAAAATAATGTCGGTGAGCAAAAACATCAAAAGGGTTGTTAAGCTCGGATAATTCTACAAATGAGGAGCCGGAAGGCGGAAGAGGCTTGGAAAATTCTACAAATGAAGAGCCGGAAGGCGGAAACTTGGAGAATTCTTTAAATGAAGACCCAGAAACTCCGGAACTTGGCGATGCCGAAATAGAGGTTGGCCCAGATCATCAAGCTAATCCAGGAGGATCCCCTGAATCCCCTGAACCGGAACCAGAACCGGAAGCTGCCCGCGAGTCCTCGGCCAGGGGCAAAAAACGTCCCAAGGCTCAAGGACCGCCATTCTGCCTCACGAAAGACTCGGACTATCCACCACCAACCAGGATTCGGCGGAGGCAAAAGCATTTGCACCTCAAACCAAAACCCAAGAAGACTGACTGAGCGGCGTTCAAAGACCGCGCTGATGCACTCCACTCCGTCCATAGATTTTTTACACGTTCCCTGATGGCTTTGTGGCTGGTCTCGAGGTCGTCTGCCGCAAGTTGAAACTTTTCAAATAGCCTTTGCATGCACTGAGCAAAATCGGATAAACAAGGTGTAGGTCCTAGGAATATATATTTATCTATAGGACTACAGATTTAATAACAAGTCAAGGTTAAAACAAGTTTGAGAATAAATTCTTAGCAAGAGCCTGCAGCCGCTGTGAGAGCAGCGTCATGAACGTGGACGAGCCAAAGGTCATCCTGTCCAAACACCAGATCCTGTGGTAGTTATATGATCCTGTCAGTAGTTATATGCTTATCTCAAAGATTAAGCCATGCATGTCTAAGTACACACAAATTAAAAGTGAAACCGCAAGAGGCTCATTATATCAGTTATGGTTCCTTAGATCGTTAACAGTTACTTGGATAACTGTGGTAATTCTAGAGCTAATACATGCAATTAAAACGAATAAGGTCTCTAAAAAGTTCACAAAGCTCAACTCAAAACAATAAAGTCGTGCAGTCATGGAAGCGGAAAAGAGCCTTATCGCAGGAGCTGTTGAAAGAACAGAATATTCAGCAGGAGCTAGAAGATCGCCGTCGCCTATATGAGGAAAATGGGGCGATGGTCGCAGAATACATCGAAATCACTAGACCAGCACAGGAATGGTTTAAGATCCGCCCACCTCAGAGGGTTTCTTTTTGGGTGCCATCATGGGCTTGACACTCTCTATCTTTCTCATCCTGGTAGCGGTAGGCATCAAGGCAATGATTATTAGGCTAAAACCAAGTGATCGCAAGATCGTTACATTGGTTGAACTCTAGATAACATGCAGATCGTATGGTCTTGTACCGACGACAGATGTTTCAAATGACAAACTCTGAGCCCAGCTCTCTGCTTTGTGAGTATGCGCAATAGGGTATGGCTATTATGCCTTAGTTAGCCAGATCCTGGACCTCAGTCTTTAAAAGAACATGAGGTGGATCAGATGAATTAATTTAAGGTTAAAGGTTAGATTCGGCTGGTTGTTGTGGGAGGTGGTATATGATGCGATTTAGCATTTAAGCGTCGGCTTATTATGCAACGTAACGAGTAACTCAACTTTTACGTTGAAAAAATTGTTGCCCTGGCCGTTGTCTATAGTGGTTATATCTAGACTCTCTTAATATAGACCAAATGTAGTCACCCATCATCGCTTCATCCTAAAATCCGTGATACCTATGTATGTTCTATATTTTTCATTTGTTGATTAAAACCCCCTTGCTCATCACTTACGTCCCACAAATTTCCGGAAAAAATTTAAGTGGGAATGGAGAAAATGAATTTTCAATGACATGTGGACTCCCATTGCTTTATAGTTTTTCAGTAAACCTTGAACTATAGGTCGTTTTAATAAATTTTATTCTGTTCGTCACCCCGCTCTGGAAGTACCAAAAGTGTTCCCTCGCGCCACCTGGTATTTTGTTCGTTCGTCTGCGTACCGGCCTTTAAAACAGCGCTGCCGAAAAGTGTTTCGCGACTATTGACCTCTCGCTCTCTCACTGCTTAAAAACGCTTTTTGCGTGTCTGAGTACTAAGCTTAAGAGGCGCCGAAAAAGTGTATTTACCTCTAGCTCGTACTCATTTGGTTTCTAAATTTTAGCGCTGGTAAGTACGTAACTTTCTGATGTAAGTTAAACCCAATTCACACTACAGACCATCTACCGTCGACCGTAGAGCGTCAATGATGGCGCGTACGTATTTGCCGTGCCAAATTTTCTCAAAATATTCCACCATCAATATTTGATGTGCCTATCGCAGGCTGATTCACCCTGCCGATATAAGATAATTTAGGTTTCAACACTAAAAAGTTGCCATTCACAATGGAAAAGTTGCTATTCACAACGCAAAAGTAAACAAATAAAGTCAAAATGCCGGAAAAGGAAAAAGTTATTTTTTGTTTTAAATTTATTAATGACAGTTCTACCAGTATTAGATCTAATCAGAAAGAACATGACCACTGGCACCTTCCCAGGCCGATTGCGCTGTGCTGATCGTGGCCGCCGGTACCGGTGTTTTTCCACACTCTGATCGCGATCACCTGGGTGGGAATCAGTTAATGTCGGCGTGAATAGATAAACTCGTCCGATCCCGGTACATCAACAATATTGGCAACAACTCCGCCGCCATCTTCGTCTACACGGCGATAGAACGTGGAGCAATGAGGTTAACACCAATGGCAAGAGCCTGATCGATGCCCCTCATGGCAATCCTGCCCACTGCCCGACCCACCGACATGGCCACAATACAGAGCATCAACTGCAGCAAGCATCCATTTTTTACCATCTTCTCATTGTTCCCCCGAAAATCACTGTAGTGTTATTTGGAGCTCAAAGAAGCTGGGTCGCGAAATTTTTTTTCGAATCCGGGAAGGTGACTATTTTAGCCCATTGTTTGACCATGTTTGACCACCAATTACTTTTTTTTTACCACGTCTGGTTTCAAAAATATTCGACTTCGAAATTCAAAAAGTTAACTTAAAAAAAATTTTTTTTTTTTTTATTTTAATTGTTTTCTTACAACTAACCACAAATTTTCCAAACATTTTCTAAGATTTTGTGTAAATTATTGTTCTTGGCGGGATCTATATATTTGAAATGTGTGGAGACACGTTTTTAGCTCATTCGAGAAGCGCCAACGAAAAAGCATAAAATGATGGAAAATAATCCATTCGAGCTTGGCTCCCCAAGGCGTCCCCAGGAGGAGCGTGTTCCAGCCGGCGCCGGGGATGCGCCACCCGCCAGAAACGATGCAGATGCTTCCTCTGAAGAGGAAAACAATGAAGCACCTGTGGATCCCGAGAATCCGTAAAACGATGCTTCAGAGGATGAAGGAACTGTGACACTGGTCCCCTGTAGATACTTCCTCGGAAGGGGATGATGATGAACCGGATTCGGGGGAATATTTGGAAAATAATGTCGGTGAGGGAGCAGAAACATCAGAAGGGTTGTCAAGCTCGGATAATTCTTCAAATGAGGAGCCGGAAGGCGGAAGAGGCTTGGAAAATTCTACAAATGAAGAGCCGGAAGGCGGAAACTTGGAGAATTCTTTAAATGAAGACCCAGAAACTCCGGAACTTGGCGCTGCCGAAATAGAGGTTGGCCCAGATCACCAAGCCAATCCAGGAGGATCCCCTGAATCCCCTGAACCGGAAGCTGCCCGCGAGTCCTCGGCCAGGGGCAAAAAACGTCCCAAGGCTCAAGGACCAGGTGGCTCGGATGCTAAAAGGAAGAAGAAAGACGGAGGCGGTGACCAGGATGGGCAGGCCCCGGATGATAATCGGTAGCCCTCGCCGAAACTGTTCCTGTTCCTCTGTTTTCCGCCATTCTGCCTCACGAAAGACTCGGACTATCCACCACCAACCAGGATTCGACGGAGGCAAAAAGCATTTGCACCTCAAACCAAAACCCAAGAAGACTGACTGAGCGGCGTTCAAAGACCGCGCTGATGCACTCCACTCCGTCCATAGATTTTTTTACACGTTCCCTGATGGCTTTGTGGCTGGTCTCGAGGTCGTCTGCCGCAAGTTGAAACTTTTCAAATAGCCTTTGCATGCACTGAGCAAAATCGGATAAACAAGGTGTAGGTCCTAGGAATATATATTTATCTATAGGACTACAGATTTAATAACAAGTCAAGGTTAAAAACAAGTTTAAGAATAAATTCTTAGCATGAGCCTGCAGCCGCTGTGAGAGCAGCGTCATGAACGTAGACGAGCCAAAGGTGATCCTGTCCAAACACCAGATCCTGTGGTTATATGCTTGTCTCAAAGATTAAGCCATGCATGTCTTAGTACACACAAATTAAAAGTGAAACCGCAAGAGGCTCATTATATCAGTTATGGTTCCTTAGATCGTTAACAGTTACTTGGATAACTGTGGTAATTCTAGAGCTAATACATGCAATTAAAACGAATAAGGTCTCTAAAATGTTCACAAAGCTCAACTCAAAATCAATAAAGTCGTGCAGTCATGGAAGCGGAAAAAGAGCCTTATCGCAGGAGCTGTTGAAAGAACAGAATATTCAGCAGGAGCTAGAAGATCGCCGTCGCCTATATGAGGAAAATGGGGCGATGGTCGCAGAATACATCGAAATCACTAGACCAGCACAGGAATGGTTTAAGATCCGCCCACCTCAGAGGGTTTCTTTTTGGGTGCCATCATGGGCTTGACACTCTCTATCTTTCTCATCCTGGTAGCGGTAGGCATCAAGGCAATGATTATTAGGCTAAAACCAAGTGATCGCAAGATCGTTACATTGGTTGAACTCTAGATAACATGCAGATCGTATGGTCTTGTACCGACGACAGATGTTTCAAATGACAAACTCTGAGCCCAGCTCTCTGCTTTGTGAGTATGCGCAATAGGGTATGGCTATTATGCCTTAGTTAGCCAGATCCTGGACCTCAGTCTTTAAAAGAACATGAGGTGGATCAGATGAATTAATTTAAGGTTAAAGGTTAGATTCGGCTGGTTGTTGTGGGAGGTGGTATATGATGCGATTTAGCATTTAAGCGTCGGCTTATTATGCAACGTAACGAGTAACTCAACTTTTACGTTGAAAAATTGTTGCCCTGGCCGTTGTCTATAGTGGTTATATCTAGACTCTCTTAATATAGACCAAATGTAGTCACCCATCATCGCTTCATCCTAAAATCCGTGATACCTATGTTCTATATTTTTCATTTGTTGATTAAAACCCCCTTGCTCATCACTTACGTCCCACAAATTTTCCGGAAAAAATTTAAGTGGGAATGGAGAAAATGAATTTTCAATGACATGTGGACTCCCATTGCTTTATAGTTTTTCAGTAAACCTTGAACTATAGGTCGTTTTAATAAATTTTTATTCTGTTCGTCACCCCGCTCTGGAAGTACCAAAAGTGTTCCCTCGCGCCACCTGGTATTTTGTTCGTTCGTCTGCGTTCCGGCCTTTAAAACAGCGCTGCCGAAAAGTGTTTCGCGACTATTGACCTCTCGCTCTCTCTCACTGCTTAAAAACGCTTTTTGCGTGTCTGAGTACTAAGCTTAAGAGGCGCCGAAAAAGTGTATTTACCTCTCGCTTGGTTTCTAAATTTTAGCGCTGGTAAGTACGTAACTTTATGATGTAAGTTAAACCCAATTCACACTACAGACCATCTACCGTCGACCGTCGAAAGTTTGTAGACATGTTACCCGCTTTGAAAGGTAAGGAATAAACACAAGCAGCATTAAAAGCATTAAAATTCGGAGCGTTTTTTTTTTCACACACAAAAAAAGCCAACATGTCGAGTTATGTGTGCCCACCACGTGCTAAGCTCAATACTTGTGAAGTGTTAAATCGATTTGTAAATCTTGCAACTGAAGGTTTCACCATTAAGGATGGGAATAAGTTAGTTGACAAAATCCGTTTTGGAAATCATTTAAGAAATGGCGCAAGTAAGTTTTTTACGCAAAAAGAGCAAGAAAATAAAAAGGAAAATAAATCTGCGACATTTAATTGTGTTCTCGATTTTGAGGGAAGCACATTTGAAAACAGTTCGATTAACCAGTAAAATATAAATAAAAAATCTAAAATATATCATTTTTTCAGCTAACGAAAATAAAGGAAGAGCACAACATGTTAGTGCAGACTACTTTCATAAAAAAAAGCCTCAAGTCTATATTGAGATGCATTCAATTAAATTTAAAAAGAATCGTTTACAAAATGTTGTGGGACTTATCCTAGACATGGCTCCAATAAATGTGTCACCTAAATATAAGAAGCATCCTACTATTTGGGATTTAAGGCATTTTAATACCAATCATATTAATATCTGCAACATTTTTTGCTAAACGTGTATGAAGAGGAATTTTATTGACACGTTCAAATCAATTTTAATCGAATTTATACTAGAGGGTTCAGTGGAAGAGTATGAAAAAATGATAAGAAAGAAATTAAAAAGTTAAATAATATTTCAAAATAGTCCCCATAGCCACACAATTTTTTAAAATGAAAAATTCTGCAACAATAATAAGCTAGAATATATAGCTAGAAATTGTTAAATGGGATTATTTTATACATAAATGGAAAGAAAAAGAGAAATGTACCCCATTTGGCTAGGAGTTTTGATTATATTCAGATGAACATAAAAACGCCACAACTAAAATATTTTTTATTTTGAATATAGAAAATATATGCATTTTTTCCTCTTTGAAATACAAAATAAAGAGTTCCTTTGAAAAACGCGCCAATCACTCTACATCAATAGGTGGTGCGGAAAAGAGTGACCAACCGCTCACTAATCTGAAATCCTTGGTGTCTACAAATGTCTTAGCGTCGCCCCGCAGGCGCCACCAGCCGCTAGCGACATCCACGGAGCGAAACGTGGCGGCGGTACGGGTGTCCTGCTCGTGATCCAACGCCTGCTGCCGAGAACGAGGGCTCACTAACATCAGCCGCAACTGCTCCTCGGAAGCAATCGGAGCAGGATTGGGAGTGCGCAGTAAGTCTGCGAAACGAGGTTCTGCTGCAAAAGCTTAATAAGCTTCTGAGGCAGTATCTCCGCGGCAAGAGATGGAGCAGTAGTGCGGCACCTTCCGTCAACTAGAGCCTTGGACGACCACAAGCACAAAGCGACAATCAGTTTGCTTGCTTCTGCGGCGACTTGGCTTCGAGCCTGGTAAACCTAACCCGGCACCACAGATGCCACAAGCGTCGGCCGCGGCGCAATCTGACGGAGGACAATAGCTACTTGCAAATGTCCCTAGATTCCAATATCGAGAATACGCTAGATTTTAAGAAAGTCAACGTGAGTAGAAATTCAATTTCAGGCAAAGCCAATGAGTATTTTTACACAAAAAAAAAAACTTTGTAAAATCAACTATTTTATTATTAAAACCGTGTCAACCTAAGAAAAATAGTTAACTTACCCGAAATAGTAAGGTTAACCGAAAAATAGTTATTTATTTATTATATTTATTTTGTTGTGTTGTATTAATGAGCTTATATGATATATTTTTACTTACATTTACATAATAATTATACATAATTAAGTTAGTTAAATAATAATAATAATAATAAGTATCTTAAAATATTGTAGTAACTAATAATATTTAGGTCTCATATAAGTAAATCCGTTTGGTGAAAGGTTTAAGTGCAGAGACTTTTATACATTTCACTTGGATCAATAAAGTTAATGTTCTTTTCTTCAGTGACAATATATGACCTAAAATTATTTTCTTTGACATTAATGTTTATTTTGGTTTGTGACATTTTTCTAATTATTTAGGCGTAAATTGTGCGGTGGTAAGCCAGGCACGTCCAAAGAGTTTAAAAATTCAATTGGATATTTGGTGGCTTCATATTCATGTGACGCAGTCAATAGATTTGAATGAATGCATTGTTCCAATGATCTTATTTTGAATTATGTAGTTCAGGTCGCTAAAATTGCCCGCTTACTCAACCATTCATTATTTTTGTAGTTAGAAATAATGTTTGGAAATACATTATTGATAAGTTCGTCTTTTGATAAGACAAAATTACAGAAATTATTTGGAAATGATATTAATCCGCTCGATTCATCGACAGGAACTTGACCATTACCATTCTCACACTTCGGTGCGAATAAACAAAAGTTTTTCGAATGCCCAAATAATTGGCATTGGAAACACCTTAAGGGGCCCTTTCTGGGTTGTTGAGGTTCTACTTTCACCATCTGGTAGTCAATAACTCGAATATCATACACATCCTTGTTGTTCCTTGCAGGTTCTAGTTCTACAAAGAACATATCTCGCTTTGCCTTACAATTTTCACCATGGGGGTTGTAAACATTTCGGGGGTTGTGCCCCAGTTCTTTGAGTCGTGCAATTATTTCACTAGTCTCAGTTGAAGCATTAAGACCTTTGTTTACGATTCGAAAAGCTCGCTCATTTTTAAACTAAAAGGTACTGAAAGGAATCCCCTAGTCGTCACACGAGATAGTAGGGCAATCAGTTGATGTTAGTACTAGACTTTAACCGGGACCTTATCTGTCCGCGAAATTTAAAGAACATGCAGACAGAGTTAGAGGAGCTGATAACTGCGGCTGTATCCCACTTTCTCGAGACACGCCGAGTAGGCAGTTACGACCCTGCGAATTCCGGCATTGCTGTAGGTGCTCCCAACTGCTCCTCCTCAATCACTGCTCCTACCCCCACGGACAGCTCCGCAACTCCACATCTTTAACTCTATTACCGAAGACGGGTAAACCGCGGTGGTGAAGTTGCCGGCTGCGCCGCAACCGCTTCCTAGGGCGCTTCTACTTTCTCCACGGGTAAAGATAATATAAATTGTTTAGTTCATTGGTGACAATATAATCAATAATCAATAATCAATATCAATATAATACCCTTAATTCAATGCAACATATTTTCGAAAATGGACCGTCGGTTTTTCCACTGTTCACACTGGGCTTGAAGGTGCATCCTCTAATCTTCCACACCAATCGCGTCATACGCTTCCACGTCTGGGATACCGCTGGCCAGGTTAAGTTCGGTGGTCTGCGCGACGGCTATTACATCCAAGGCCAGTGCGCCGTCATCATGTTCGATGATACAACGCGCGAACCCCGCGAGTCGCAGCTGGCCGACAAGTGTCTGGTTCTAATCGCAGCACATCGTCTTTACAGGTCGATGGCCATTCCATGGACGCAGAGTACGCCGCCCAAGGCAGCTGCAGCATCAACAGCAGCGACCAGTCAAACTGCAAGTACTCCAAACTCGTGGTGCATACTACATTATTTCCGAATTACTATAGAAAAATTTCGGAAAAATAATATTTTAGAAAAGCCCTGCACTTTCCCTTTACTGCACGTGCGCTGGCTAACCGTTAGGGCAACCGCGGTTAGCTTTGCGTCCCCAGATCCGGGAGGCGAATTAACCATCCCTTAGACTTACCCCCTATATGGCTGCGCTTATGTGCAGTGATCGCCTGCCGACTTCTGCCGCGGAAGTTACAATATGGGCACTTTATACTCCCGCAAATGTGGGACTCAAATTTGTTCAATGTGCGGCACTTCAATAGGCACTTTGTGCACCTCTTTTCGGTGTCGCGCTCCATTGTTATTGACCTGCCGAATATAAATCTCGATTCAGAGTTTCTTTACTACTGAAAAATTTGGGAAAATAATATTTCCGACTTACTTTTTGCTGAGAATTTTTAGTTGTTTACCGTACAAAAGACAGATATGTTGTGAAGAAAGGCTTGAGCAGTTTAAATATGGAGATGAACTTGCGAGAAAAATATTATTTCCGAATTACCACAGAAAAATTTGAGAATAATAATATTTCCGACTTACTTTGGCTGAGAATTATTTGTGTTTACGTATCTGTATAGGAAAGACAAATATGTTGTGAGGAAGGCTTATTTCCAAACTACTACAGAAAAATTTGGGAAAAATAATATTTCCGACTTACTTTTGCTGACAATTTTAGTTGTGTGCTGTACGAAAGGCCAGATTTGATGTGAGGAAAGGCTTTAGCAGTTTAAATATGGAGATGAACTTGCGAGAAAATATTATTTCCGAATTACCACAGAAAAATTTGAGAATAATAATATTTCCGACTTACTTTTGGCTGAGAATTATTTGTGTTTACGTATCTGTATAGGAAAGACAAATATGTTGTGAGGAAGGCTTATTTCCAAACTACTACAGAAAAATTTGGGAAAATAATATTTCCCACTTACTTTTTACTGAGAACTTTTACTTGTTTGCTGTATGAAAGGCCAGATATGTTGTGAGGAAAGCCGTGAGCAGCTGAAATATGGGAATGAAATTGCGAGAAAATATTATTTCCGATTAACTACAGAAAAATTTGGGAAAAATAATATTTCCGACTTACTTTTGCTGAGAATTTTAAGTTGTGTGCTGTACAACAGGCCAGATTTGATGTGAGGAAAGGCTTTAGCAGTTTAAATATGGAGATGAACTTGCAAGAAAAATATTATTTCCGATTTACTACAGAAAAATTTGGAAAAAATAATATTTCCGACTTACTTTTTGCTGAGAATTTTGTGGTGTTTACTGTACGAAAGGCAGATATGTTGTGAGGAAAGGCTTGAGCAGTTGAAATGTGGAGATGAACTTGAGGACAAGGCCGACTGTGTTAAAAGGAGGCTGCGGGAGATAACTTTCTGTCCATTTTGGATGGACCATCCTCCTTGTGGGAGACCCCGTGTAAAAAAATGGTCCATTCTCGAGAATGGAGCAGAATGTAGCAGTGGAACAAGGCTATAAGTCTTCAGGGGCGAAATTTTGAAAAAAAATTAACAATTTTGTATTATTTCTATGCCATTTCTCACTGTACCTATTACAATGCTCATGAAGCAAATCTTTTATAAGTTGAATATAAGACACATTTTTACGAAAACTTTTTATTTTAAACATTACCATACTTTTGTTGAACAGTATGAGCGACTGATTTTTACCTAGATATAATAGCATATACACAGCCATTGGTTTCAAACGAGAACGTTTCTCATCTGTGATTTGACCCGCTTTTCTGAAATGCTCTCTCGGAGTCGGTCGAAGTGGCCGGAATACATACATATGAAAGTATTTTAAAGCGCAATGCGAATTACGCCGTCGTATGAGTAATCGACCTGAAATCTATAGTTATCGGCGAGGCTCGCGACAACAATCAGCTGATTGATCGTACAAAATTGGTCCAAGCATGGACATCAAATGCAAACAAATTAAAAAAATTGGAGTCTTAAATAGCGCGTAGAGAGAGATTTTTGAGGGCAGTGGTGTAGTAACGAAACTGCAGTCTTCAACTACAAATCAGTTTCTTAAATTTAATGTAATATATATATGTTAGCATATTCAGAGATAGTACTTAAATAAATGGGACCATACATAAATTAAAGAACATTACAGAACACTCTTCACTTTTTTTTATTGGAGTATAACTAAGTAAAATTTGTTTAATTTTATTGATATTTTCACTATCGAAATACGCCAGCAGCAATGCATCATGTATCCCCTTTTGCTGATCATGATGTAAGATTTTTGCATCATGATCAGTAAGGGTACTTTTCCACTACGTTGCTTTTTCCAACTATCGCACGAGAATCACGAAAAGCTGAAAAGGTGTTTCTACTAGGAAAAAATGCTTTTTAGCACTATCGTGAACGAAAACAGCTGTTTTTTGTTTTGTTTTTTATTTGGCGGAAAATAAAATTCAATTCAAAATTCAAATTCAAATTTAGTAAGATTAAAAATGAAAGAGCTAGACTTTATTTTCTATTTGCAGCTAAGTAACAATAAAGATTTTACGTGGTTCCGCCAGACAGCCGCTTCAGTGGAGACGTAAGACTTGCAGGAAACACTGCAGTCCACTGGAATCTCTTAGCCTGAAGCCGAGTCTGCAACTCGGATGCAGACGCATCAACCTTTCTCTTCTTAAGCAAGTCTCTTATGATCCCGAATTTACATCACCTGGCCCTGCCCAAGGAGGAGTAAGTGGAGGTGGTACTGCCCCGGAGGACAAGAATAAGTTTGGGTATGCACCCGCCCCTACCCGACTCCTGTGCAGGCTCCGCCATCAGTTCCGTTAGAACATTGCGAAGATGCGAACTCGGAGAAGTGAAAGGATCCCTGCGCACCACCGCTGACGCTTCTATCCACAGGGCTCAGCTCTCTGATGGTGTCGGCTTGCAAGCTAAAAAAGGTTATTGCAATGCCCAAGTAGAGTTTTACAAATGCGAGAAGCTGCAGAGAAAGTGGTCGTCTAGGAAGAGAGGACGCTCTTAACGAAGGAGGAGGTGGTGGCCGCCAGTGCAGCATGTACGCCAGCTAGGATCGTACAGAAGTGCAATAAACGAAAAATGTATTAAATGCGAAGTAGTTAACAAAACATGGAGAAAATCATGAAATTGTTCAATATTTGTTCCCCCAACCAATTTCATTTGTTCAAAAAACAGCTGGCTAGTGGTGATAGTTGGGCAAAATCACACATCGATATTCAGAAAAAGACTGAAATAATCGATACTATCGAACAAAACCACGAAAAAGCAACTTTTTTCTCATTTTTGTCACCACTAGATTCCTATACCTAATACTAGAGATGTCAAACTACCGGTATTCGTACTATCGGTAGTTTCAAGTTTTTTTTCGCAAACTATCGATACTATCGCGATAGTACCGACCTATATAATTTTGTAAAAAAAAAAGTGTGTTCATCTAATAAAATACTCAAAAAAGTTGAGTGTATTCCTTATTAATTTTGTAAAAATTTTAAGATTAAAGATTTAATATAGTAATAATTTAAAAAGTAATAAAACTAGTCAGACAAATTATTCAGTTTTGGTATCTTGTCATTTATTTCTAGTTAGACTTGGTTTGGTTTAAACTTGGTTATTTAATAAACTCCAATAAATTCCAATTGCTTATACCACGTTGCTTTGAGATCACAAGAAAAGTAGTGACGAGGAAAAAATGTGGGGAAGATACTATCGCGATTTGTTTTTCAACTACCGATAGTGCAAGCTGAATCCAAACCATCGATACTATCGATAGTGCCACCGGTAGTTTGACACCTCTACCTAATACACAGGGAAAAGCTGCTTTTTGGGCAAAAAGCAGAATTGGAAAAGGCAACTGTAGTGGAAACGGGGCCTTATAGTTACTTATGTGAGGTTAAGTTAACTATGTTGTATTTCAGAATAAAACGGTTGTCTTGCACCCTCTATCGCGGGTTGTACCCTTGCTGAAATCGTCTCTTTTCGATTGGGCTACTGTTGTGGGGCAGCTGTTAAAGGCAACTCCATATGACGCGCGACAGCCAATTAGGATAATCGAGTAAATTAAAAGGCATATGATAGATAATTGTTTAACCTATTAAAAATGTATTTAAACAAGGTAAAAATTGATAAATATCATACAAAATTCGTATATGTTACAAAAGATTATTAGAGCCATTTAACATTTTGTATTTGTGATCTTTGAACAATTTCCTTTATGATGTGAGTATTCAAAATATCGAACGCAAACATGAAATTATAGATTTTTGCAAAGCCGTTTGTTCTAGAGGGACGACTTGCGGGCGCGTCCCAAAAAACATAAAGGAAAGAGCCTCGTGCGCTGAAAGAGCAAAGGCGTGCCCAAGAAAGTCCTTTATTATGTAATGGGCGGCGATTGTCACACTAAGTGTGCTTTGATCTTTTACCCAAATATGACGCAAAACTGCAGAACGGAAAGAGTGTAAACAAGAAGTGACGATAAATAAAAAAATTCATGTTGTTCAATTTTGTGGCATTACCCAACTTTGGCAGAATTAATATGAAATGTATTAATTGAATAAAAAGGAGAAAAACTAAACATGCAAATGAAAAAAGAATTAAAATTAAAAGACCTGTTTTTGCGGATTTTGAACTCATGCCGATCTAGCAAATGCAACTTTAACCCGGCACTTAGAACTCTGGGCAACAGCGTATCTCAAATATCGACAGGCGATTGCCACACTATTTAGCTTCAACATTTTTGGCACTAACAGACCGTTTTTTTTTTTCCAGAGATTTTATTTGTTGAAATTTAAATATTCTTTTAATCTAACACAGACGATAGGGTACTGGGTATCTCACAGTTGAGAATACTTTTAAGCTTCAATAAATAACACTTCACTAACACTTTTAATTAATGTTTATTTAACTTGTTAACCCGTATACTAGTAACAGATTTGATCTTAAAATACTCGAGCGAACGGTACAGGTTATGATATAAAAGGGTTTACTAGGATCGATGTGAATGCAATCTGCCACAATACCTGATAACAAATTGGGGCAATCACAATTACAATTAAAACTCGGCCGTCTTCGAGGCCTTCCTCAGGCACTTGTCGTCACCCTCTCGTCTTGTGAATGAAAATCGGTGGGAGTCCTCACAGTTTCGACTGGGCCTGAGGTATGATGACGTCGCGCCACCAGCTGGGACGCTGGAATGCACCCTCGTTGGTCATAAATTCATTTTGCAAATTCTCATAGAGCAGTCCGTCGGCTCGGGCGATCACCGAGTTCAGAGCGAAGTCTGGCGGCGAAATGGCATCCGCCACGCTGACAGCCACGTCCTTGAGCTTCAGGCAGCTGTCGAGCAGCAGCCGTTGCACTGCCGCCGCGAAATCCTTGCCGACTGCGAAACCACCCACGTAGAAGGTGGTCATGTGCTTCTCCAGCAACTTCATGGCATACACATCGAACAGCAGACGCAGAACTGAGGCATACTCCGCCTCCACACTGAGCTTCCGGACATGATCGACGTAGCGAGTCAGGGCGTAGTACTCGGCGTAGGCCAGGGACAGTTCCCGGGCGCCGGCCACCTGGGCGTTGTTCCTCGCCTCGAATCTGCTGCCACCCGCCGCCAGCTCGTCCTCAATGTGAGCCGAGGTGTGGGCCATCAGGTGGCACAGCAGCCACTCGTAGCAGCGGAGAGAGACTGCAAGCAAAGGGATTTATTAATTATATTTCCGATATAAGTTGAATATGTTAAAATTCACTCACATTCCCAGCTGGAGATCGGAGTTTGCTGCACCAGCTTGGCATAGTTGAGGGCCAGCAGCTCATGACGTCGCTCCAGGAACTTGACGCTGCCAATGGGCGTCTCCAGCTCCTTGGCACTCCACTGGCGCAGCAGCCAGTTGGAGGTCTGCTGTCCCAGCACGTTGTTGTCGCCCTCGTAGGTGCACAGGGGATCGTGGTCGGTGCGCATCTGGCCCAGCTTCGCAGCTGCCAAGTAGCCGTGGCCTCCACACGCCTCTCGGGCCTCCTGAATGGCATCGCGGGCTGCCCAAGTGATGAGCGGCTTTGAGGACGAGATCAAGGCATGGATCTCAGCCGCATTTTGAGTCTAGGGGGAGTCATAAATCATAAATTACAACGTATAAAGATTACATTTTCCATTGTAAAACTCACCAGGATGTCGAAGCCATTGGAGTCTGCCTGGGAACGAGCTATGATCTCCATGTAGGTGATGGTCAGCTCTTGAACGGCAATTTTCTGGACGCAGGCAGCCGCCAAGTAGGGGAATATGCGGTATTGCTGGAAGTATATGTTATAATTATTTTTGATTTAATGATTAATTATTTAATGACTCCACTCACATGCAGCTGGTACTCCAGGATGGCCATCTCCTCGCCCTGCCGCTCCGGGCCGAATTGCTTGCGAACCGCCGCATATCGTACGGCGATGACGGCGGCGCTGCACAGGGTATTGGCCGACTCCTGCATGATGCCGATGCGTCCGGCCGAGAAACTCTCGAGAGCGGCGCCCAGGACCTTGCCGGGCTCCGTGAAGACGCTCTCGTAGACGCCCTCGGGCGACACGTCGCTGGTGCGGTTGAGGAGATTGTCCCGCGGAATGCGATAGTTGGTGAAGACCACAAAGCCGTTGTCGATGCCGTTGAGGCCGCACTTCTCCCCGATATCGCCCACGAGGACGCCCGGGTAGGAGAGCAGGGTCTTGGGGTCGCGTATGGGAATGAGGAAGCCGTGCAGTCCGTGATTCTCGCCGTCGGCAGTGTAGAGATTGGCAAAAGTCATGGCAACGGTGGCCATCTTGCCCAGATTGCCCACCCAGCACTTGGCGGCCTCAAAGTCCGGCGTGTTGATCACAAACTCCTGGGTGCATGGGTCGTAGGTGGCCGTGGTCCGGATGCTCTTCGTGTTGCTGCCGTGCGAGAGTTCGGTGATGGCCAGACATGTGATCACCTCCCGGTTCCAGGCCGCCTCGATGTACTTCTTGTGCTTCTCGGTGCCCATTGCCCGGATGGCATTATTGAACAATCCCACCCCCAATGCGATCTTCACCGACAGGCTGGGCGAGTAGCAGGCGAGCGCCTCGTTGATGTACATCAGGTATTGGGTCTTGGCCGAAGCTCAGCTGCTCGATCTCCTTGGGCACCAGGTCAAGGTGCTTCATGCGGTTCACCTGCATGGCGCACAGCCGCTTCTGCTCGTCCATGGGCAGAGTGCGGGATGGATGAGCAAAGAGGGGATCGTTCTCCAGGCGACGCCATACATTGTACTGCAAAAAAGGGAGTTTAGTATTTAAAGTAGTTACTTAATGTTTAAGGTTTATTTTACAAAACTGAATAGAGACATTTTTTTTTAAGAAAAATTGACTTAAAATAAGAAAATACGTACTCAAAAAATGGACCCATTTGCCCATTTGTTCTTACTTTGGGATGATTTTTAAAGAACATAAATACTCATATTGAGAACTTTATTACGTATTTAAAAAAAATTTTAATCGACAATGATTAAAATTGCGGTTAAAACAGAGCTGCTCAGTTAGTGGTCCCAAGTGCCATTAAACAAAAGCTTGAAGCTAACTAGCAAAAAATACATTTTCGTTACGAGGGAAGTTATTTCGTTAACATTCCTTGAACTTTTACATTAATCAAAATGTTTAAAAACAAATTATTTCTGAAATCGGCTCGTCACAGTCTACATCTAAGAGTTGACTTTAAAAATGCGTCGATATACTCGCAAATTACTTCAATTAAACCGACTTCGGGGTCAATCAAGAAGTCAAAATTAGCACTGCAGTGGAATTTCCCAAGCTCATTGACACCCATGAACCCTTAATAATAATATTTATTTATTTATATAATGCTAGCCTATAGTTAAAACTAAATGCTAACAGGGGGGGGGATTGAGCTAGTTTGCTAGGGCCTTCAGCTCTTAATAATAATAATTGATCGCGATTCCACTCACCTTGATGCGCAGTCCCTGCTCCTTTTCGAAAATCAGCCGCAGTCGCTTCCAGTCGAAGTTGGCCCTCTTGCGATACGGCCAGAGGTCCGCCGGTGGGTAGATCGGGAATGAAGCTCGTGTCCACGTTGGCCATTGTGGGATTCAATAACTACTGAGGGGAGAGAAGAGAGAGATCAGTTAATCGGCCGATGGCTGCGAGGCAACTGGGACCCTAACTGCATAAACAATTAAATTAAGAAAGGGCCCAAAACGATTGATGACGAAGTCGCACCCACCAAGTGGAGCACTC
Organism: Drosophila triauraria; assembly: GCA_014170255.2. Taxonomy (NCBI): domain Eukaryota; kingdom Metazoa; phylum Arthropoda; class Insecta; order Diptera; family Drosophilidae; genus Drosophila; species Drosophila triauraria. Next base: position 20,598,929 of record CM024334.1, read on the forward strand.
GAACTGCATTATCTGCAAGCGTGCAGTCAACTGAAGCCATAGAAGGCGGCAACCTCAAGAGCAGGCGGTTTGAGTGGCATTGGTCTGCTGCTACGTAGGAGATTGAGAGCCAGTGTCTCCCGCTAAAGGGTTTGTGTGTTTGCTGTTACTGTTGAGTAGAGTTCTAGTACACCTGGGAACGGTTTCAGCGCTAGGGTGCAGTGTTGCCAGGTCTTGAACAAAAAATAATGCCAGATTTACGAAAAAAACTAGCTGAAAATAGCAAATTTGTTTGTAAAAATGGCTAACATTTTGTTACCCCAAAAAATAACCAAATTACCCCAAAATAACCAAAAAATTGAATTTTAATTTAAATGTCCAATAATGATTTTATTAAATCTACATCTTCACTGTCTTCATTGTTATATTTTTCATTTTCGGCCACCATTTTTAAAAATTTTGTTGGCACTTCATAATCGTGGCAGCATTTTCCATTTCTGCGCAGGCCGTATCTATAAAGAGGAATATTAATAATGCTGCTTTAAAAACTTAAGTAAATGGAAATACCTTATTTTTAAAATTGAATTTAGTGAACGAAATTTTGTTGGTTTGACTGAAGCAACTCGATGCCGAAATGTGCTTCTTCGTCTCAGCATGAGCCCTTAAATCGAATATTTTCGCTTTAATACTGCATTTGCAGTAGCTACAGTAAGCTTTTGACAAATCCGTCTCATCCTTCCGGATCCAGGCCTTGAACTCACTAGCCTGCATCCAAGCATCGCGAAACTTTTGCGTATAAAGCACTTTAGGCATTTTGCATCACTTTTATGCGTCATATGTACACCACAAACTAGAGATGAAACACACAAAGCAGTAATGGTCAAAGTAGAAATCACTGTTCGATAAGTATTTTCACTCAAGTCACTTAGAGTATTTTCGCTGTAACTGGTAATTTTCACAGACCTAAATCACGGGTTCGAGAAAATTGCCGAAAATAGCTGAAGTTTATTTTAAAGTAGCTAGATTTATAGCTAGTAGCAATTTCTTAATTTTTCTAGCATTCGGCCTTTCAAAATGGCTAGAACTAGCCATAAAATTGCTAAACTGGCAACACTGCTAGGGTGCCCGGCTATTGGTTTGAGTACTTGCTAATAACATTCACTTTGGAGTACAGTTATAGGGCAACTGGTAATGGTTTTGAGGTAACACAACTTATTCATTTGAGGCACTTCCCCTAAAACTGTAACACAGTTTGAGAGCAAGAGTGAAAACAATTAAATAATATATTAATATGTCAGAAATGATCTTATCTTTGCACAATTGCTATGACGTTAATACATATTAGTTTTTAAACAGCAAAACAACTGCAAAAAGCCGCTTAAGCTTGGCAGTAAAGATAGAAAATTGTGATCGAAGCTAAAATAGTTAAGGTTATACCTTAAGTAATACCTAAAAAGGGGCGAAAACGACATATTTATTGTTTTGGGAAAATTTAGTACAGTATAATTTGCTTAGCTGCGTCGAGTACTTTGTACGCAACTTCAAGGCAGCTATCTTAATTTTTTTTCATCTTCAAGATGTAGCAAAGGTAGCTAAGAAAATTTTTAAACTATATTTTTTTTTAAACTATATTTCTTGGGGAATCAATAATATACATATGTAAACAGCCTTTATAAGTCTTCAAATATCACCAACTTATTTTTTATGGATATTAAAAAAAAAATATATCTTAAGATATCACTTTTAAAAAATGTCCTTTTATAGAGAATTTATGCATTACAAAAATGAAATATTAAACAAACTTTGTTATAAAAGAGCCCAAATCATATTTTTAAGTGAGAAACAATTAGGAATTAAAAGTGTGGAATAACAAAGAACATTCACAAGCTGCATCTCATATTATTACACCCAAATAACTTTAAATAAATAGTGAAACCAAGAAAAGAAAAGTATTCATCGAAAAACGAAGCAAACAAGAACTGAAACCAAGTAAGAGTTGACTTTCCATCCAACTTTTCAACAGAACATTTTATCTACAGTAAAGAAAAACACAAAATAAACTGAATAAAATCCAGGACACCAAGGACCAATCCATCATGGACTCGCAGAGGCAAAACGAGATGGTGCGCATCAAGCGCCAGGTGACGAGGAACTTGCCGCACCGGAACTTCCGCGAGATCTGCTTCGATCGCAACACCATCAGGGAGAGCATTGCTCCGCTGACCAATGACGATGCCCGCCGGATCAAGGGTCCCGTTTACGATGCCCTGGAGGATGAGCTGCGCCGGGCGGGATGCACAATGCTGCCGGAGTTCCTCCATTGCCTGGCCACCAAGGAGCAGGCACTCTTCGAAACCTAAACATCCGAGAACGACTCTCCGACGACTCGGAGCTGCTCTTTGCCATGGTGGATCGACTGCGAGAAGCGGAGCTGGCCGTGAAGCTGAACAAGCTGCGGGGCCTCAAGGAGTGCTTCGCCCTGTTCTACGAGACGATGCAGCTGCTAGAGCCGTACCGCCAGAAGTACGGCTATGCTTTGGTGGCCCTCAACGAGCACATCATCTCGCTGTGCCACAACATCACGGGCCAGGAGCGGGACGCCGCCGAGTCCATCTCCCGCATCTACTACACCTACGCCGTGTACCTCATAAACACGGGCCAGCGGGTGGGGGCCCTCAAGTACCTGCAGATCGCCATGGATCTGGTGCGTGGTCACGTCTGGACCGCCCGCGTGGGCATGCCCGCCGGCAGCCTCACGCTCCACGAGCTGGTGGCCCAGGATCTTGCCCGCCAGCTCCTCATCCAGGGCAAGGCAATAGTGCGCAACCAGCCGGAGGAGGCAGTAGCCATGGCCCGACGGGCCACAGTCCTCATAGCCGAAAGTAAGTACTTTAAATAAGCTGGGAGAACAGTGCAGCCGGACAATAATTTTTAGATCCCTGAAGATCATTTAGAGATACAGAAAGTTAGCTGCTTTTAGGATTTGTTGAATACTTGTTTCCTTTTTTTTAAACTAGTTCTCTTGTGCAAATCTAACTGACTTTAACGCAAACTTTTGTAAATCCCAATTCTCAAATACCCAATTCACCCAAATGCCAAGACAAACTTGCTTTCGGGAAGTTTTTTCTTCGTTTTTTTCAGGTCCTGCCGAATTGAGCCTAGGTTTTCATTGCGAACTTGAAATGTTTCAACAAAATTAATTATCTTTACTAATTCTTGAGCAATATTTTTATGGTTCAAGTTGTTAGTAAACTGCTTACTGTAATATTTCCCCATTTAGTTGGCAGGGAAAAGAATCTGGAAATCTTTTGTGACACCTTCCTTGAGCGCGCTTTTTTTCTGATGGAGATCGGCGACTACACCTCGGCGCAGCAGTGCCTGGATCAGATCCGAACCCAGATCCTGGCTTGCAACGAATACCGTTTCGTCAAGCTGAACATAAAGTACTATTTGTTTCAGGGCGAGTGCTCGGAGATGTAAGTAACTTCTTTAACATCCAACATCAACATCATCAGCAAGGGCGTTTTTCTTAATATCGAATTAAGGTGCCAGCTCCCTTACTCTCAGTTATTCTGTTATAGATACTCTAGTTTACTTAAAAGCTCCTATTTCTTTATAGCTTCGAGCAGGTGGAAAGAGCCATCTCGAGCTACAAGCGTGCCCTCCGCCTGTCGCGCATCTACACCCATCGAGACCTCGAGGCGTCGATCCTGCTGCACCTGGGCAAGATCTTCGCCAAGGACACGCAGATGACGAGCATTGCGAAGAAGTGCTACGAGCACGCCAAGCGCATCTACGTGGACTTCAACGACCAGCACAGCCGCAAGATGACCAACTACCTGCAGGCCAAGCTGATGGCCGACGAGATCACCCCGCTCTACATGGCCATGCTGAAGGCCTCCTCCACGCGCTACTGTGCCTTCTTCAACTTGCGCCAGTGGAAGAACCGCTGTCGTCCCTTCTGGAAGCGTCTCGGCGACGAGATCATCAAGCAGGAGACGGACAGCATCTACTGCCTGCTGGACGAGGAGAAGGAGGATCCCGGCCACGACGTTGCCCTCTACGCTGACGTTGATAACAAGACATTCAAGCTGGAGGAGACAGACATATGAACTGACTCTTCTGCATTCTCAGTTGTGTAAATTGCATTTGTTGTTGCCGACAATCGTTAATTAAATTCATTCAGCAATCAATTGTTGCAATTACTTGAAGGGGCTGCAAGTTGCAGCAACCTTTTGAAGGTGAAGACGTACTTGAGGGAAACTATTTTTCCTCCGAAGCTAAACAGAATTATTAAATGTACTTTTTTGTGCAAAAGATGTATCGATTAATTGAATAAATAGCTCAATAGGCTGAAGAAATCTCCAAGTCTCAGGTTGAAACCTAAAACTAAGTTTAAATTTAAAAACGTTTGTAAGAACTAACATTTATAACACTGACGAAAATTTCTGATTCCCAATTCACTTATTTGAAGCTTTTTTAATCATAAAATATTTTCTTATAAAGTATCTCATTACCAGTCCTTGAATTACAAGTTCCATTCGTAAAAAAATCAGACATTATTTTATAGATACTTATAATTTACCAACAAGTCGAAGCTGAAAAAATAACATACCTTTGGGGAAAGTATCAGGAAATGGTAGTTTTCCAGTCTTCTAGTATAAGGACTTAAAATCCCTTCTTAATGTGTATCTTTAATAAAAAGGGAAGCATTTAAAAAGAAATCAACTTGACGGTGGACACGGTATAGGCAGATTAACTTAATTAGACTCGATAGTTAGTCATTCCCTTTAGGTAAATAAAAGATAGGTGGCTTTGCACGCCCCCAGCTAATGTCTGGCACTCGTCTGGGCTCTGAAATTCCCTCGTTGAAGTGGAATAATAATCGCGACTCATTTATAAATATATCGAAGATTATCAAGTTCGCGGGGAATGCATGAATTTATTGAACCCCCAATATCTTGGGTATTTGATCACGCATTCGCCGCGCATTGCAAGTCTATCTTCGAAATATATATAGAAAAAATTGGCGGAGCTGAGAGGTACCGAGCACGGATCGATCATGCGGAGGTTCTCGCTCTGAAAACAACATCAACATCAAAGCGTAATATGATCGATACGGATAATCGGTAAGTTAACTTCCAGTGCAATAATTTGTGGGACTTTGGTACCAAGTTTGAGGTCTAAAGTTTAATATTTAATATAAGAAACCGCAAAGTAACGGGCTTTGAACCCCATATCCACAAGAAATGATTTCCAGATAAGGCCGACAGCGCATGGCCGATTCGGTGACAATTATCGGCTAAATATAACAATTAGCAATAATTCCAACAGCGGGCAAACACAGTCACAGTGATAACTTCGTATTGTCTAGGTTCGGGAAGTTTCGTTGACGAAAACGGTCGAGTGAGCGACCATAAACTGGTTTTTATGGATTTCTGAGAATGTTAACTGCCTCACTTAATTAGCGACTCGATTCGCAATCTCAGATATGTACCCAAGAGTCCCACAATCAGTACATTCGCGTAATCACGAGGAAACTGTGCTCCACCACTTGAAACTATATTTGCTTGAACTCGGCGGTGGGATTCACTCGATTTCATTTTATTTTTTTATTCGGGGAACATGAGCGATATGAGTATCAAACATTTATAATTTCGCAGTTGAGAAATAAGAGATGGAGAAATTACCAAATCCACTCAAATCCATCTCAAAGGCGTAAGATAATCACACAAAAGATATATATTAATTATATTTGTCCATTATCTAGCATTAATTTGGTAGAAAAGTGAGAAATACTCATAGATATAATTACCAGATAAAAAAAAAAGATTGCAGAGACGCCCCCTGCGTCTACAATCGGAAGGGTAAAGAATCAAAACAAACCTAGCGACTAAACACACAAAAAAATGCAGAAAAACCCAAAACTGATAAGTGGCCAGCGAGCGGTTGGAGCAGCACTGCGCAGCTGGGCCAAGTGGCTGCCAAACCCTTGGCTTACGTGATAAGCTCCCTCGAAAATTGCGGCCAGGTGAGTTGTAATGAGCAAAAGCCATTACTGCCCCCAATCGCTCTTGCGTGCCGCTGAAAATTGTCACAATTTGTAGGCCAACCCCTCCAGAGGGTGAGGGCTGTGGGTTGTTTGTTGTGTGTTGGGGGCAGGCAACCTTGAACCTGAAAATAGCCAGACGGCTATTTATATACCCTTCCATTTCAATCAATTGGAGCTGGCTGGCGACCCGGGCGACTTTTTAAATGAATTACAATGCAATTTGCGGCGGCTTATTTCACTTTTATTTACACGCCGCACTCTCGCGCCCTGACAAATTAGTGCACAATCAACACTCCTCAATTGTGGCCACAATAAGCCAGATTGGGGCTGATATCATGGGACAGTGAGTTCCCCTCCCGGCAAATACATATCATTTCTTTATCAAGAGCTTTGCCTTTACACCTCTCGTTACCTGATATAATTAGTGTTTAATATTAAAAGACAATAAATTATATTTATATGTTTATGTATTACAATTAAAAGACTAATATTCTAGAATAGAAGCTCCCTACCACAGATTAGTTCCAACTTTTATCGTAACTCATATGTATATAAACCATACAAATATTGTCTATATAAGCACTTTTGTTGTATATTTGTCTTAAAACTTTAATGATAAAGATCGAGCCCTTGACTGAATGCTTGACACACTGATCAAATCTAGAAAATATTGTTTATGGTTTAGACCTGAGAACTAAATGTTGTTTATAAGGAAATTTGGGGACCTTTAATTAAATAAACAGCCTGTTTTTTTTTTAAATGTGTTCTAGTTTTCGTAAACAAATTCATTTCTTTAATACTTTTAAATTTATTAAATTAAAACTATTAATCCAAAATGAAAAGAAGTTGAACTGTCTTCTATATTGCATGGGATCTCTTTCACGTATCTCTGAGTGCATTTGTCATGCTTTTTTCATGATTCCCTAGATTATGATACCGCCAAGCATATCAAAAACACGTTGATTCGCTTTTGTATTCGAGAACTTGAACCAATCTTTCCACACTGATTGAAGACTTGAGTTCAGGACATCACATAACACTTACGAATCGCTCAAATCCAAAAGATGATTCGAATTCGTAGACTTCTATTATTTTTGAAAACCCTAAGAAGTTATTATTTAAGGCAACTTGTATATATTATTTAAGCTTCCTCTGTAGCCAGCTTTCACTGTTATTGTTAGCACCCGGCCGGCACACCCTGTAGGGGATTTGTTTCGCTAAGGACTCGGGTTTAGTGTGTGGCTCATATTACATCACCTCGGAGAGAGAGAGCGAGAGTAGGTAGAAACGGCAATGTTTTGGGCCCAGAAGGAGGCGGGAGAGAGGAAAGTCAGAATCGGAGTCAGACACGTGAGAGATGCTCTCCCTGCAGCCCTGTGTGCCTGTGTCTGTGCACCACCAACCTGTAGCGTTTCTTCTTTTCGTCCCGCCCTTTTCACTTTTCTCGCCACACAAATTCGCTATCCGGAGAACCGAGAATTTTAATTAAAAACCGTTGCCGGCTGAGCTCATGGAATAATGGTAATTAAACAAATAAAATAATACACCCACGCGGAATCGGACGAGCACCAAAAAACACTAGCAACCGGCACACGACCGCGAAACAAACCGAGATAGAGAGAGAGAGAGAATCGTAGAATTGGAGAACCCGGAATTGCGAACCGACCCGGCCAACGGATGAGAAATGAATGAGCGGAGCTGAGCGAGAATACTGCCGCCTGATTCATAGCTGTAGCGGAACCCTACGGCGTTTTATAGGGGCGCACTATGGGGAATTTGACCAATTTTTTGGAAAACATTAATAACTCGCTTAGTTTATTAGATATCAGCATGAAACTTTACCAATCGTAATTATATACATATATATACAAAAATTCTGAATGAAAATTAACCGGATCAGACAACTATATCCTATAGCTTTCATAGAAGAGATCGGGTAAAATATAAGATATCTGCATAAACTTTCTAAACTTCAAATTTATACTCTTTTGACACAATATAGAAAATTTTGTCGAGATCGGATCACGATTTCCTATAATTTTCATAGAAACAATCTCACCAGAAACTGCTTTCCATCTGGTATGCAATACAGCGCTGCCATACAAAAGGTAATGATCTAAAATGAAATTACACGAGAAGTCGCACAAAGTGCACTATGAGACAATATGTCCTGAATTCACAATAAATGACTCTACAACATGGATATAGACACTCACTAAACAAAGTGAAACATTTTTTTAAAACTCTATTGAAAGTTGAACTTTTTTTCCAAAACCCAAACGAAAACATCACCTGCTACATTTACAAATTGTTAGAAGTGGACGCACATATCAAGCAACATATAAGTAATTACACAAAGTACATACCTTAACAATTAATATTCATTTCAAATTTTAGTGTTTTACGTTCTACTGTTGCAGAGATATTGATTTGAATGTGCCCTTCAAATTTAAGCAAAATGTAAACACACAATGAGCGATTGCAACAGCTGACTTTAACAGTTGGTATTTAAATACTAGACTGTTAAGTTAACATTTGCAGTATGTTTCATAACAGCTTGATCAATTCTTAATACATTAAAATTAAAAAATTCGAAAAAATAGATTTATTCCAAAAAATCGGACAAATTCCCCATAGTGGGGCGAAGCGAACCTCGCACGCACACGCACCCACACTCACACACGCCCCACTCTCTCACGGGGATGGATGTTAAATGCCCAGAGGGGGTGCGGCTGTTGGATACAGGTCGATGAGAGCAGGCAGGCCACCACGCTGCTTCCTCTTCTTCTGCGGCTGCCTCAATGTCAAGTGACTGAGGCGGGAGCGAGAAGGCAAGCGCGCCGGCCGGCATCGCTGGACATCTGTGTGGGTGAGTATCGTGTCCAAGGTGAGAGAGCGGAAGAGCGAGTGCAAAGATGCAAAGATGTTGGTGAACTGTTCTGCAAACAAGATACAGATACAGCAGAGAACGAGTCGTGTGGGTTCGAGTCCCGGCTAACGGGTTAGCAGGGCGCTGTTAAGCAAATTGAGCTCGTTTCGGGTTTATTTTGAGAAAAACATCTATCTGAGAAATTGTATTAAACGCCTAAAGTGCTTGTTACCCGGTACCCGTAGAGTAAAAGGTACCTTACAACTTAACCATCCATCAATATATCTAACAGACAGAAGGAGGCATCTCAGTCCCCATATCTTGAACAGAATCACCAGCCGAGTCGATTTAGCCATGTCCTTTATTATACAAGTTTCTGTGTCTGCTGGACTTCTTCGACATATGAATTTGTGTTGTCAGAGCCAATGGGGGTTTCTCGTTGTGTTCCTAGCAACATTTAACGAGTTTCTTGTCTTCATTTGCCAATATTTTCTAGTGCCTTCAGTGGCCCCTGTTAAATTTAATTTTTTTCATAAATCTATTCATAATTAGACAATTGAATAAGTCAATGTGCTTTTATATTTCACCCTCAATGCTTTGGGTACCGGGTATCTCACTGTCGGTCATACTCGATTTTAGCTTTCCTTCTTGTTTTTAAGATATTTTGATGCATTAAACTGTCTTTCTTGGAATTTATTCAATGTCTATTTTGTAAGCCCCTGTCATAATTCCAGAGTGCCTTAGAAATTATTTTGAAGTATTTTGCTAAGAATTCCATTAATTTTGAAAAACTTATAATGCTTGCTGTTTACTGTAGGCTGGAAATATTAGCTCCAGTATATTATTAAGTGTTAACGAGCGGGTAGTTCTCGGATATTGTCTGATATTGATATTAATGTTTATACAAAAAAACAGTGGGCCTTTTTAAACCCGGTACCCATAGGGTACAAGGGTAACAAATTTGGGGACATTCCTATCTGTTGCAAGCAGATCAAGTTTGTTTTTAAAATTGGCCAAACCACTTTGACCCTGTAAATCATGAAAAACGTACAACTAAGCTATGGTTTTGATTATAAATATGAAAGAAAGACTTTTGTAAGCCGAAAATTTGAGTGAAATCGAATGATAAACATGCTGCCTCTGCTGCAACATCTACTTTTGCGTTGGCAGCACTAATGGGTGTAGCTCAGCATGTTCCTAGCCACATTTGTCAACATGTGCCTTGTCCATGTATCCTTGTGCCTTTTAATTTGACCCACAATGCATTTGGGTAACTTGAAGAGCCTTGAGAAGGTGCTCGCTTTGTCACTTGGTATTTAATAAGGAAAGAACTGTATAACATCAAACTTAAATTAAATTAGCAATTCAATTAACTGCTTAATTTGAAAATGTACCCAATTTTTCGTTTCCCTAATTTCGCATAATTTTGAAGATTTTGTTTCTATAAAATTAGAAAGTTCTTCGTCGTTATTTTGAAAACCCGCATCACTGTCACATTTATGCCTATAAGTATGTTACGAAATCCAGTTTCGGGAAAATATTTATTCACAAAATCTACCCAGTAAATGCACTCAAAAAATTGTCAGATCCAAATATTAAATTTTACTTTTCACTTTTATTTAATCTAAAATAAATTAATTTAAAAAAGGTGAAATAAAATTCATAGACGTCTATATTTATTTCAAAAGAAAAGGACTACTGGTTGGGTAATTTTTAAATACTCGTTGCCAAAATAAAAGTGGAATACCTAAAGTTACAATGCTTTTGGCTTAAATTTCCTTTTAAGGAAAGTCCCATAATTGACGATATGAAGATAGGAAATGGCTGATAGGCTGAAAGAGTACTGCCGGTTGCGTGGATCTATTTGTCACGTTGTACGCCTGATTTAAAAAATATAAGAATATGTACATTGTGCATTTTAATGTAACTAAAAATATGGTTATGGATAGTAAAATAAATAATTGCTTATAACATCAAAATAGATACCTAAAAAGCAACCATAAGCGTTTTAAGATGATTGTAAAACATTTCGTAAACTGAGCACGTAAAACGCCGATAGGATAATGGGCCTCTTCATTTGGTTAAGCAAGTTCCAAAGTTCAAAGGTGACACGAGAACCACTTGATTAGAGGAACATCATTTATTCCAACAAACTTGTCGTCGTAGGAAAGCCCCTAGTCCCCGCAAAGCATGCAGCAATTTAGATAAAGCGTTTATTTGTTTATTTTCTCATGTTTATTTATCATTCTGTGGTCTTTTTCTGGTTGAACGAGTAGCAATATCAAAGTGACCAACATAATTGATTAGGATTAGTGTCCGCTAATTGATTACGACTGCGTTTATTATCGTATCTTGTCGATTGGCGATAGGTTAATTAAAGTACTAATTTGACTCGGTTATACAGAAAGCACAGGTGCACGGTAAGTAAGTGTATGGGTGGTGGTTGGGGCCTGTGCTTGGGTTGGTTGGGTTGGGTTCGTAAATCGTATAAAAAACAATATTTATATCCGTAACTAGGGTTTGGCAGCTGCGAATTGTGTTCATCCGAATATCTTGTCGAAGCAGACGTGGCAGTATGGCTTGTCCTTCTGCTCCTTGAAGGTTCCCTTGTTCAGCTGCTTGAGGCAGAAGGCGCAGACAAAGTGTTCCGGGTGGAATTTCTTAAACATGGCCGTAATGCAGCGCCCGGTGATCGGCTTGGAGCAGCCGGCGCACAGCGATCCGCGCTTGGCGTGGTAGTGAGTCTCACAGTACGGCAGTCCCTCGTGGTCGAAGAAGGAGCCGCCCTGGAAGGGCTGTCGGCAGTCCTGGAAGAGATAAATACGTAGTGAATTTTAAAATAAATAATAATAACGAAGGCCATAACTACTAGAAATAGTTACTGCGCCATAAAATCACAACTACAGAGTCTTGGCACTAGGTGGAGGTATGAATATGAGATTCGGAAATATATGAGAGGTACTAGGATGATGTATTGTGGGCCAAATGGCGGTGCAGCCTCCGTCTGAGGCTAATTACGACTATAAATTAGTTGCCATACAGCTTGACCGATCGACAATCGTCGACAACATCATCTCTGCTGTGCGAAATTTTACGCCTGGCCTGAAAAACCTAATTAGACGGATGTTGTCGGGCCAAAAGTGTCGAATAGACCAAGCAGATACCCTGGCTGGCTGGCTGGCTGGCTAATTGGAAACACAGATTCAACATTGTCAAAAAAGACAAGCGAGCAAAATTTAAATATGATAAATATCTAAGGCAAGGCGCATTTGTTTTAATTTATTTGAGCTTTTGGAAAAACAATTCCCCAGAAGCAAGACAGCAGCAGCAGCAACAATTGCCACAAGAAGACAATAACATTTTGCGCACGCTTTTGGCCAGCATCCAAGGAGAAACCGAGGAAGAAGCCAGGAACGAGGGCGGAGGACCGTATCATCCAAGCGAAGGATCATTGAGAACGTGATATCTGCCGCTGCGGGTGAGACTATTTTCAGCTCTCGCTGCCCCCCAGCCCACGCAAATCAATCATTCCATAAACAACAGGTGCAACGATTTCCCATTTTCTTTGTTGATTATATGTATGTACGTGTGAAAAGGAAACTCGAAAGTGGGGCAGCTCAGCAACAGGGACAAGCGAACCGAATAATCAATATCGATATGAACCAAAAATACACCACGACACGAATATTTCCACCAATCAATCGGAAAATTTAGTTATTTTAAAAGTACTTAGAAGGCAACTGCAGTTTTGGAATGGTTTTCCGAGCTATTTTTGGCTACAAATTATTTCAGTTTCTGCGGATTGACGAATATCTATGAATATATTTAGGCTAATCAATTCAATTAACACCCCAGGGGCTCCCACTAAGTCTAATGCAATAAACATTATAGGCAGATATATGGCCTACGTACTTGTACGATCACAGACAGAACATATAGAACCGCTGACTACAGCGCGTCAGCAACGAAAATAGTCTCAGCTGGTGAAATTATTACCCTCGCTAATCGCAAATCTATTCCACAATATTGTAATTTGTTTATCAACCAACAGCACAGGGCAACAAGAACAGAAATAGAGCCACCCACGGGTGGTGTCAAGGCCAGCGGTCTGACACTGACCTTGCCACGAGGTGGCCCTGCGGGGGTGGATGGTGACTCTGAGGTGCCTCAGGGTCACAGCAGCCACCTTGAGAAGACGAAAACACTTTTCAATGTTCCGTCCCTCCATTTGTGTTCTTGTTTTTTGGTTGGTTTTTTTGTTTTTTTTTGTTTTTTTTTTGTATGTAATTATTAAAATTTTATTTACAAAAACAAATTACAATATTGTTGGTCATTTTCATAAATGATTTAAAATTTAAAAAGTACCTACAAACTTAAGCCTACAAAAGGTGCATAGAAAAGTTCAACAAGTCAGGCGGGTCAGGGGCCAGGGGCCAGGGGCTCAGGGGCGAAAGACCATCATAGAGGGCTGGTTCAGGGACTGAGAGCTCCAGTCCCCCCACAGCGGCACCTGCCCCAAGGAGCGGGCCAGCTGGGCGGGATTAGAGAAGGTGAATAAAAGGGTTTGCTGCCGATGTTGCTGTTGCTGTGGCTGTTGTGCTGCGTTGCTCCTAGACCCACAACGAAAATAGAACGAGACGGACGGCGGGCAGCTGGTGGCTGGCTGCTCCTCGTGACGCTGATAGTGGGAAAGTGGCACGCAGCTAGATACAAAAATGTATCCGAAGCCGCTGCGCCACCGGGTCTATTTTCGTTTGGCTGCTGAACTTCAGCAACAAGTTTTTGGTGCTGCTGCTATGTTGCTATGATTGGACTCTTCCTTCGCCTCTTACTCCTCCTCATCGACGCCCACGCACTGTGGACAGACCGGCTTGCCCTCCATGGCGTAGAAGGATTTGCCGCGCACGGCCTTCTTGCAGTCCTAAATTGAAAACGTTACCAGGATGACCGATTAAAATGGGCAAAAGTGATTCAAAATAGAGTGAGGTGATGTATGGGGCGAAAAGGTTCAAGTTTTAAAAAGCCAAGACTTCCTAGCAAAGGATGTTACTATTTATAGTTATGAGCCAAATTTTCAGGGGAATTTTGGCGTTTAACTGGAATGTTTCTGTTTAAAAAATGAAGACGTGTTCCACCGCTTTTTTGAAATGCAAGAATCCATATCAAATATTACTAGCTTGAGAAAGCACCGGTGGAACACGCCTTTTGATGGGTAAATAAAAGAGTGTGGCATTAATTAATAGAGCAATGATGAGGATCAAACCTACCCTGCAGACGAAGCAGTCTGGATGCCACTGCGAGTTCAGCGCAGAGATGTAGTTCTCCATGATGGCCCTGTTGCAGCCGTTGCACTTGGGAGCAAACATCTCAAAGTAGTCGTTGCGGCAGTAGGGCTTGCCGTCGCGCTCATGGAAGCCCTCCTCGCCGAACTGCTGGCCGCACTGGGCGCAGAAGAAGTGCTCCGTGTGCCAGGTCTTGTCCAGCGCCGTGACGCACTTGTCCAGGATGGCGCCGTTGCAGTAGGCGCAGCGCGGGCTGAAGAGGTTGTGGTAGTCCGGCTCGCAGTACGGGAAGCCGTCGCGCTCGAAGAAGTTGCGGGTGCCCAGCTCCTGGCTGCAGTGGTTGCACGTAAAGTGCTCCGGATGCCAGGTCTTGCCCAGGGCGGTGATCACCTGGCCGACGATCGGCTTCTCGCAGGCATTGCAGCAGCCCTTCTGTACGGTATTGACTCCTTGGCGACTCATATTGGCTTGTAGGTTGCCTAGCATAGAATCCAACTGATCCTCGCGACTGTCCTCGACGATGGTCGTCTCCTCGATCGTCTGGGTTAAGTGGGCCTGCTGGCTGCCCTTGTTCGGTCTGGCGTAGTCGGTTACCGTCTGGTGTTGCAGCGTCGACGAGTGTTGCTGCGGGTGGCTTCCGTTTCCGACTCCTACTCCGTTGGTTCCGTTGCTGACCTGCGAAAAGTAGCGAGAATGGACCGAATTAGTGAACGTGATCCTGTGGGGCGCTGTGCTCGGCTAGTCCCTACGTCGATGTGTCTGCCTCGACTGAATCAAAAGTTGTGCGAGCGCTAGCACAAAAACTTTTGCTTTTAGCCGCCGCAGCCAAAAAAAAAATCAAAATCAAAATATCAAAAATAATGCCGCTCTTCCTCTTCCTCTTCGCACAGATTCTCCTGGCCGAACTATATGTGTTTGCGCACGACGCTCTCCTCATATGCAAAGCATTTTTCTTCAACGTTGACGTAGTTTTCGTTCATTGCCAAAAATACGAACGAACGGAGGAACAACTGGCCGGCCGGGAGTGGAAAAGTAGGGAAAGTGGAAGTGAGGAAGAGTGGGCGGCGGCGGCGGCGGCGGCGGGGATTCTCTTTTCTGGCCACCGCCTCTGTGTATATGTGGGTCTTGTCTGTCGAGTCTCCATTTCAATATTCAATTTTTCTTTCATAAACTTTGCGTTTTCATTGGGCGTGCTTGGGCTATGCCTGCCTGCCTGCCTGCTTTGGCCTAACTAAGTAGACGCCTAATTGAGCGCCCGCTGCTTCGGCTCTTGGTAAGGTGGAGGATCAGGACCATAGTCCTCTCAAACTATAATATTCTTAAGTCAAATTATTTATATTAACGTACTTAAAATTGCCTTTATTATTATTTAGTGTTATTATTTAAATAATTTAAATAGATTTTTTCCCCATTATTATGTGATATGTACTAATATATTTTTATACCCGGTACCCGGTAGGGTACAAGGGTATTATAAGTTAGTGCCAATCGAGAATGTATATAACAGGCAGAAAGAGGCATCTCCGACCCCATAAAGTACATATATATATTATATTCTTGATCGGCATCACCAGCGGAGTCGATTTAGCCATGTCCGTCTGTCCGTCTGTCCGTCCGTCCGTCTGTCCGTCCGTCTGTCCGTCCGTCCGTCCGTCCGTTCGTCCGTGTGAAACAACAGATCTCAGAGACTATAGGAGCTGGAGTTACCAAATTTGGTGACAACATTGGAATCTGTTGCACGCAGATCAAGTTTGTTTTAAAATTTGGCCACGCCCCGATTTAGCCCCGCCCGAAACAACAGATCTCAGAGACTATAATGGACGCAGATCAAGTTTGTTTTATTTGGCCACAAAAATCGTAAAAACTTGATAGCTCGAAATTTTTCCTTCAAGTAAATAAATAATATAAATAAATAGGCGTATGAGGACGTGTTCTAAAAATTTGAGTGAAATCGGATAATAAATATGGAAGTTATTAAACAATAAAGTTCTTGTAGTGCTTCTTCTTCTTCTAGCGAAAAAAAAAGTGTTGCGTGCTTTCGGGCGCAGTATTAAATCGTAATGCAGCTGCGTATGCATAATTTGTCTTTTGAACGTTGCTCAACATGTTTTGACAACATTTGTCTTCATTTGTCAACATTTTGTTTTTCCATGTCCGTGTGCTATTTAATTTCACGGACAATACTTTGGGTACCGGGTATCTCACAGTCGGTCACTCGACTGTAGATTTCTCACTTGTTAAAGCTGAAACCGCAATAGTAATGGCCTAAAATAATTTTTCATATGTCACAATAATATTTGATAAAGAATAACCTGTTTCCTTAACCGGCTTTTCGTTTAAGGTAAGTTTTTATATACGGCATAAAATGCCGTAAGGCTAAAACATTTTTTATGTCGACAATAATATTTATATAAATTATTGGTTCCTTAACCGGCTATTCGCTTTGCCAAGTTTCGTAGAACGTATTTAGGCCGTAAATATATATATGTATATTAGACTAAAAGCTTTTATGCTTATATTATATTTCTCGAGAAATATCAAATAAAATTTGAAATATGAAATTGAGACTAAAGAATATTTATGGAAAAAAGGACGCCTATTCCGGTTAACCGCCAACCCGTTAGAAATCCGCTCCTGCTTTCCCCCACGAAACCAATTGCTTTGGCGTTGGCGGTTTTGTGCTTCTTATTCAATATTTTTGTTGGCTATTTTAAGAGTCGAATCGTACACAATGCAGACCATAGACCATAGACCGTAGACTATAGAATGGAACCGCTGATATCGTCGCTTGGCGTGGAGTATAAAACCGAACGGCGAGCGGCTGGCCAACAGGATTTCCCCATAAAAAGCGCATGAGCGTGTTCGGCACACGCTGCCACATCTATTGGTACTCAGGAGGAGGGATTAGCAAAGGGGGAGGTGCCAGGAGACAGGAAGCGGGGCACCGAGGAAATCTCGATCAATGAAAATGGGGGAAATGCGGTTTTGAGCAGCGGCACATGATGGCAATGAAAGCGCAAACAGAAATATAGAGATCACAGAACGCACACGAATGCCAAATGGATCGTTATGGTTATAGAAACGAGGGAAAAATGGAATAAAAAACGCTTTCTAAAATAGATATGCAAATGATTTGCAATGAAAAACTATAGCAAAAGCGGAACGCTGTGGAAAAAAGCGTTGACAAGCAGGGCGGGGGCTGGGAATGGGGGCGGAAAATGAGGGGGGGGCGGCTAACTGTCTGAGCGCCGGGAAAATCCGACGTGCCGTGTGCAATATTGTTTATATCCGAAATATATTTTTATTTTGCTTTTTTCGCGCTTTGCCTACATACACACACTTTAGACTAGAACAGCGGAGAGGGGTCGAGAGGCGTTTTCCTATTTAATTTTCGTATTTATCATATCAACAAAAGTCACGGACACGCCTTTACCCGTTCGGACGGCTGGCAGAAAATTGAAAATGATATTAAATAATTAACAGGCCCCACCGAATATATATACTCGCACTCGTACTCCGTATAAATATGCACGGCTGCCATTCGTCAATGACATTGAATTGCAATTTACTCAAAAATTCAAGACTGGCTGCGCGGGGGACTTCCCCTTCTCTGTTTGGCCATTAAGTGTCTGCTTCAAGAGCTAATTTTGTTGCAACGACGACCATCAAATCGATTGCCAACAGTGAGCAGAAAATATTTTTCACTTAGTAATTAATTATTAATTAATGCGAGTCGAATAACTTGGCGACAAAGCTGACAAAGCTGACAATTTGCCGCATTCCCTGCTGTCATCTTGGCATTTCTCGAATAAGGTCTTTTGTTTCTAACTAGACTTTTCCCTGAACACTTATTAGTTCTGACAAGATACTAAGAATTCTGGCAAGTACGTGTAAAATATCAATAAATTCGAGTTGAATCCAAATCGGTGAATGAATTAGCAAGTTTAAAAACTTAAACGAAAATGTTGGCTTAAACAAAAACAATGCTAAACGTCACGTCAAGATGTATAATCAAATTAAAAATATTGCCAATAAATCTCTTGGACTAAGGCGGTAAAAATGTTTTAAAATACATTTGCCTAGGTGTCTGTCACAATGTGTTTAAATATATTATTAAAGGTGAAATTAAGCATCTAAAATTAAATAGTTTATTTATAAGAAGAAGAAAAACAATGATCAGCTTAAGGTGTCACAATTTGAACTTGAATCTCGCTTGTGAACGCGTAAATCTATTACAAATTTCTTTGAGTTACCTAAGTGGAGCGTTGGGTAGAGTGCTTTATCTGAAGTCTGTATTTCCTAAGCTAAAAAAATAACCAATATGACCTTATAATTAAGAACTAAAATTTTACAGAAGATGCACCAGTTCTCCTTTGTTTCTCTTGTTAAACATTTTTCTTAATTTAAATATAATGCATTTTGAAAGCCAATGATTGATGTCTTCCATTAACGAATCAAGCCAAGGACATGTTCAATAAAAGGAAACTTCCCCTAGCCTTGGCACAAATTTATGAATACAATGAAAGAAACGGGCATCCGGAGGACTGCAGTATATTAAGCGAGCTCATAAAAAGAAAACTAAAAAAAGGCATAAAAGGCCAGAATGAAATGCAAAAGACATCTGCTAAGATACATCATCCCCATAGGCGTTCTCTTTAAGATGTCAGAAAGTTCTAAAAACAAATGTCGGACATGTGAGAAAACGAGGCAGCGCCAAACAAACAGAAAAGCAGGCTAATCCAAATCAACGGAAACAATGTTTTCTTTCATATATTTAAAGGAGATGTGCATTGAATATTTTGTTTACTCGATTGCCACCAAAATTGATCGATGGCTTAATGAGATCCGGATAGAATGGAAAAAGATTTGGGAACATACATATACGAATATTAGGGGAAATTGGGGCCTTTAAATGCCTTGGCGCCGTGTGCAATAAATCGTTGAGATGTGACAATCACCACGGATTCCATAAATGCTCTTGCCAACATAATCAGACTTCTTTAGCTGAGTCAATTTATGTTTGCCCATAAAACTATACCCGATATCCATCCACCTTCAAATTGCGTTGGCAGATGTCAAAGTCAAGATCTTTCTCGGATCCTCGGCGACTTTCTCGAAGGGATCTCTGTGGGCATGGGGACCTAGGGATCGGCGGTGTCATTAGATTCGCACCATTGCCTGGCGTCACACGATTTGCGATGATAAATCTGTCCATTTTATGGTTTTTATTACCAAGAACAAGCACAATCCAACCGAGCACATTGGGGTGTCGTCTGCTAAAAATATCATCCACATAGATAGCAAAATGGGCTGAAATAAGGTAGGCGAAGCTCAAGCAAAAGTACAATTCGTTCTGACGCTGATCAAAGTGAGCGTAACGCTCCGACAGGTGGAAAAGGCAAATAATTTGTGGTACTTGCAAGAAATTATTAAAAAAACGTGGGGAAATTTGTGAAAAATATGGAGATAGTTTGATTCGGATCAGTATTTAATTAACATCTATCACATCTTTTATATACATATAAATATAGTTAATTTGCTATTTTTTAACCAATGAAGGTTAGTTATAAAACATTATACGATTCTACACAAAATATATTGTCAAAATTATAGTATATAATGATAATAATCCATTAACGGAATAAATAAATAAAAAATCAAAAGGTATTAAAAACTAAGGCAGTAAATAACATCAGTTATGATAAATCATGATAAATCATAACTGACTTTATTTACTATTTTTAACATGAAAAGAATAACACAAAACTCTCATAAGAAAAAATATATATAAAATTGAAAATATTTTATTTCTAATATAAGAATTTATTAAGAATTTTACAAAACGCCAACAAATAAATTTTGGCACACGTTTAGAAGGAGTTTAGAATTTCATACAATTCATTTCCCATTCCACGTACCATCACGGCTAGTTTTTCATTCAATATTTCTACGAACTTACAAAATCAAAATGTACTTTCATCTCCAGCTCATTGATTTGAAATATGATAACCAATTTTATTATCTGCATTAAATCTTTTTGAATAGTTAAGTAATAGTACTAGTAGCAGATAGCAGAAAAAGTTAATTACTTCTAAAAATTATACAATGATTAAATTTAATGGTATTTAGGTTGAGAGACATGACTACAGCGATCTACTTAGAGTATCAGTGATACCAATAAAAGACTAGCTATTAGATGAATAAGAATATACAGGCAAGCTTCGGTATTCACTTTAATTTTTCGTATTCGTTTTAGACCAAAAACGAACGTTTTCGTTTTTAGGTGCTCCGGTTTCATAAAATTCTTTGTCATCGTTTTGTTATTGAAATATTTAATGGTTTTTTGATTCCTCAAACAGTTGAATTCGATGTTTTAAGAAGTAAACGGAATGTTTAAACGTCTTTACTTTTTCTACTGCTGTGTTTTTTAAATGACTTTTATAAATGGTAAAGCCAGGAATGGCCTTTGAACATTATTTCGGTACAAGCAACCAGGTTGTTTCTACCAACAGTTGGCTATCACTCTAATTTTAATTCGAGTCAATGACTAACTTCGGTAAACCGAAGTTTATATACCATTGGTCAAAAATGCCATTTAAACAATGAATTTAAACTTTTTGTTTATTTTGTCCCATGATATAGTTGTCCGATCTTAATGAAATTAAAACCGTAATTCTAGAACTATAAAAACGACTATATCTCGAAATTTATAGTTGTTGACAAGCATTTCGATCCAGGTTGTTTCGTTTCACCAACAGTACGCCAGCACTGGCATAGCTCAAAACTGAAACTAGTTGTTGAAACCGACAGACAGACACTTACAGACAGACAGACGGACATGGCTAGATCGACTCGGCTGGTGATGCTGATCAAGAATGGGGTCTGAGAAAAATATCATAAAATTTAAAAAAGTAACTACGAACTGGACTGATCTTCTGTGATGGTGTGAAATAAACTTCAATAGACCAACGAGTCAACTATTTTTTTCCTTTTGCAATTAAGAACCGATTTGATGTAGAAAAAGGCTTTCACTTTTCATTTCGGTAAGGCAAACTTGCCCGTTTTGGAAAACGAAAATCTTGTGAAAGTGAAAACGGGAGCACCGAGAATCATTATCAAATTATAACGTAAAAAAAAAATAGCATTTGGTATCCCAAAATTATTGCATACTTTTAGACAACACTTTAATGGATATCAAAATAAATCAGACTTTATCGATTGATAAACAATTTAAGAGCCAGAACGTTGTCATTTAATGGCCATTAAATTCACATTTCTCCCCTAATTCGGATGACTCACCTTAAAGTCAGACAGTGAAGCCATCAGGTCATCGAGTTCCTTGGTGGCCTGTGACGTGTAAGCCTGATGCACAACCTGCTGACCAGGAACGGCATGGTTGGGCGTATACGAATCTTTCTGCTGCACTATCTGCTCCTCCACCGTTCCAACTGCAAACATTGAGGGGAAGAACACGTCAGTTAAGAAGGAATCGAGCTGTTATGGGTTGGAAGGTAAACACATACCTGGTCCATCGGGACCCGTCAGCTTCTCCGTCTTTGTTTCGCGCACAGTGATGGTGACATGGCGCCCGGGCGTCGGTGATTTGTGTGCTGATCTGCTGAAACAATAAAAAAGTCACCCAGTTAATCCTTCCGTCCGCGGGTTGGATTATTATTTTATAGTGTTTACCCATTGGGCACGGCATAGATGTGAGCATTGTCCAATTCGTTTAGCAGGCTGTCCATGGTGGGGCGCTCCTCCACGGTGGCGTAGCTGTTGTATGTATTGTATTTCGAGACTGGCGTGCTATAGTTAACCGGCACATCAATATCTGTGGCGAGTAATGAAAAATAATACATATTTAATAAACATAAACACAATAATAAATATTTTAGGAGCTTTGCGACTTTTTAAAATTGCTTAAATTAGTCCTTAAAATTTTGATAGGTATTATTTATTTTATTATTTTAGCTCACCCTTCTTTTCAGCCCCATTGTAGCGAGCATTTTGCAGATCCTGCAGCAGTGAGTCCAGCTCTGACAGTCCAGAGCTTCCAGGTGGTGCCGCCTGCCGTGGCAGGGATCCCTGGTTGGCATAGCCGGGAGCAGCAGAGGAGCCATTAAAGTCACCCGTTGCCGTTGGGGAGCGCGTCTCTACGCTGTAGTGCTCTTGGAACTGCAAGAATTAATATTGGTTGACTTAGACTTGATTGTGTGACAATATTTAGTGGTAAGTACTTACCACCTGGGGCTGGGCTTTGCCCCTGAGACTGCCATAGCCTGGAGTGTTGTCCACAAACTGCTGCTGTTGCTGAAGCTGCTGCTGATGCAGTGGCGCCGGCTGCTTGGGCTGCACAGTTCCATATTGCGACTGAGGCGGCTGGGGTTGACCTGGCACACTGTTCTGCAGATCAGCTAGGAGAGCATCTATAAAGGAAGTAAACAAAAGGGATAAGTTAGTGATATTATACTCCAGTGGATTAATTTTACAATTAATACTCCAAGTTCTCCTCCATTTTTGGGGAAATTACATTAAAAAAAAAAAACAATTAAAACCCTACCCAGATTGTCGTAATCCCCATAGTTGGCCATATCTTTCCTTCTTCCGTTTCCTATCACGTATTTTCTCTTTAAATTCCAAGCTACCAGCAACACCTGTCTGTCTCACTGCAATTGTGACGCATAGCCCGTAGTTAACTGAACGGAGATCCCATTCCGTTGCCATTTACCTTCGCTAGCTGGCACATATCTCACGGCAAAAGTTTCTGATAACCTTTTTTATTTGTTTTCTTTTGTCTTGCGAGATATCGCCCAACAATAACACTGGAAATGATTTCATATGTCTTGTCTTCGGTTTGTGTCCCGGCTAAGTGTCACTGGGGAAGAATTGAAAGCTTGTTTCGAGGCGATAATAAGCTCAGCACTTGGAATGTATAATTTGCTATCCAAGGCGGAAGAAAATACAGTTTTCGAAGGTTAGAGATAGACTTTATATAAAAAAAATAAACAAAACACATTTAAAAATAGATGCGGTTGCTCTTTAAGTTGTTTAAAAATCAAAGAAAAATACTTTGATTTCCTATATTTTGTTTAACATTTAATAAATAAACTTAAGATCACTCGAAAACAAGTTAAATAAAGTTTGTATTAAAAAGGTTTAAAATGAGTGTAAAAGAGTGGCGTTTATGGGTTAGATAGATATATAGATTGATATATACTTTGATGCGGAATATGACTCAATGAAGTCCAAAACTTAATTCAATGATAATTTTCTCTGCAGCATTCCCAGTGAATGTTGCAGCTGCCTTGCACTTGACCTTGACCCCTGGCACAACAAATATGTAGATAACACAGCACTCGAATATTGTCTGCAGAGACTGCCATCATTAACCCTATAACACCCAAGCTGCACTTGTTCCCCTCGAACATCGCGTCACGCGTTCAAACTTACCCAAACGTCTCTCGAACTCGCCCACTTTGAAGCAGTCGCTGAGGGGCGAACTGTGGAACGACGATGATATCAGTTTTGAAGACATTTTCGCGCACTAAATTTGGCCAGAATCGATGGGATCGAAATGCTTCGTTTGACTGTCACTCGATTGCCTTTGTGGTATGCGAAATTCGGCTTCCAAGACCACTATAAACGGTTGTTTAGTTAAATATTTTGACCGATACGGCATACAGCATACAGCATACGGCAACAGCAACACACATCAGCTGGCTGCAGGTAAGCAACCCGTAAGTTCAGTTGCCAACTGACCAAACTAAAGCACTAAAAACTCAATACGGGGCCAAACAAAGTCAGACCAAAGCGACACCCACACTGCAGCCAAAACTAGCCAAACACAGACTAATCATACATATATATAAATATATATATAAAATACAGGGGCAGCAGGGAAACAGCATACGTATACACAGTTTTTTGATTCAGTTTAGGTGGGACGAACTTGTCGAACGGGCCCAAAATCGCACCGAGTCATGAAATATCGCATCCACACGATGCCATAATATCTGCCAGAGTGTGTGAGTATTTCTTATAGACAAAATATTTGATCAAATTAATGTTGTTTGCATTAAATTTGATTTTAAATCAGGGAAGTGACTGAGAAGCATGATAATGGCGCCATGAATTATAGACGAGTACTTTTAGGTGAAGCAAAAGCGTTTTCTCGTTTGTATTTCCTTTTGGCTTAATTCTATTTACTAATTAAACATTTTTGATAAGAAAAATATACGCATAAGATACCTGTTCTGATTTTTGTTGTTGTGTTTCTTTTAAATTCCATTGCGATTATACATATGTTTATTAGCAAACGAAAAATTGGAAGCTTTAAATAAGCTTTCGGTTCAAATAGCTATTTTGGTTAATAGCTTACAATTGAGTG
Source organism: Drosophila triauraria (assembly GCA_014170255.2). NCBI lineage: Eukaryota > Metazoa > Arthropoda > Insecta > Diptera > Drosophilidae > Drosophila > Drosophila triauraria. The sequence goes on from CM024334.1 coordinate 20,623,498, forward strand.
TCAAATAATAAATAAAAATTCGACCAACTTCCTAGATAGGAAAAATATTCTATTAATATCCAGATAGGGAAAACGTTGTTTAATGCCATATTTCTCTCTGTGCACTAAGCCTCAGGCTCAGTCATTTTGAGGTTTGCCGAAAGTATCTTTCGGATGTCGCGCCGTTTCTGCTGTCATATAATCGCACTTAACGCCATTCATTTGACCCGCCCATGAAAAAGGAACAACATGAACCGCTAAAACACTAGGAAGACATGACAGCCGGCGATTAAGCCATAAGGCCGGAAAATAAATCAAACAAACTCGAACATTTCACCCAAAAGTTCAAAAGTTCTGGGGGCAAGGGAAGTGCGGAAAAGGCACACCTGTAACTGGGCCAATGCCAAAAGAGAACGCGAGAATAGAACCGACGTTGAGAGGAAACTCGACATAATATGTATATGAGTTATATAAAGCAAAATAAGGTGTGACGCGATTTATTCATTTTGGCAAGCGAATTCATAACAAGTATGTAAGAAAACATCAAGAAGGCATCAGAGGCGGCGATGCTCGATTTTATATTCGAAAACATTTAGCATTATTGGGCTAGAAAATCAGCCAAATTATTTCGCAATATATTTAAAAATAGTCCAAAACTGAAAGATCGAACATGTGGTTGACGAGAAAGGCGTTCCATCCACCATATGTGGGGTCTGTACATGCCCATGTACCAAGAGTTCCCTCGCGGGAAATGGAGGAGAGCGTCTATAAATAGGACAGGGCAGGGTTATCAGAACGTCATGCCTCAGTGGGTCAGCGTCTACAGGGGAAAGACCGACAAAGAGGCAGAGCAAGATTTTTAAATTTATGATCCCAAAGCGGAATAAATGACATTTGTCATCCTGACTTTATCGAATTAAGAACTATTTGATTTTAAAGAGGAGAAATATAAAATAGCATTGTTTATTTGAAATATCTTAACAAATCCTAGCAAATCCCAGCATCGAAGTCAAAGCAAAATAAGGTAAGAAAGAGGAAAGTAGTATTAAAGATTATTGCATCAACATACATTTTTCGCACTTAAACTTTCGATATATATTTTAACCAAAGAAAACAGTGTTGACTGTTTTTAGGATGGCTTCCGACGTGGTCAAACGATCCTTAGACTTGGATTTAGGGGGTCAAGGAACCTTAGGAGATGTGTGTCTCATACCCGGGACCCATATTTGTTTTTTAAATATTTTAATTCTTCTTGAGTAAGTTTGGTAATAGCTGTTTTTGGGATTACTTATTTTTAGTGATATTCATGACAATTTCTAAATATTTATTTATTGATCTACGATCTTTCGTATTAATCCTTTATAGATCACATCGTCTTGCCAATAAATCTTTAAATAAGCACCTCTGTTAAATAGATTTATGACTTCGATAATACAAAATGGTATGAAAAACATGTGCGCCTAGGGAGGATAGATTCGTTTTCAGAATCTGGTAATTGTTACTCTGAGAAGAGACGTATATACGTTATTATTAACTTCTATTAACTACAAGGCGGCTTTTCATTAAAAAGACATTTCACACATTAGATTCATAGAGTGCAATGGCAGAAGCCTCTGACTGGCTTGATTAAAATGCAATTAAAATCAATTAAGAGCCACCACACAAATATGCTGGCAGCTGAGCTCAAACTGTTTGTCAATGGCGGAGTTGCACTTAAGCAAGCTGCAACTCGGACTCAGTTTTGAGTTGTTTGCGAGGAGGGGGACAGAGACAGGGCGACAGTTGCCGCACATGACAGCTGTTGAAATGGCAATGACAACTGCATCGACGGAGAGAGAGAGTGGGAGCGGAGAGCGTGGGTGGGAGAGCAGGTCAAGTCACTCGCGAATTAGTGTTGTTATTGGCCGACGCTCTCTCCTTTCGCAATTGTTGTTGACATTGTTACATATTCCTCTGCTTCTTCGTATCTTTCTGTGTTTTGGCTCGTTTTCGGGAGCACTTTCGATTTTCATTTTGGCGGCTTGTTTGCGGTTTTATTGCTGCTGTTGTTGCTGCGATGTTGCTGATCGATTGCGGTTGCCTTAATTAAATTCTTCACAAACAAACACACACATTCGCACGCGATTCGACAAATTTCTCACACACGAGCAGCAGCGGCACAGGAATTATTTTCGCTCGGCAAAATCTTAAAAGCAACTGAACAAGACGCTCGACAACAAATGCCGCTGAAGCTGCGAGCGCTCGATTCCACTCCCGCGCTAATTCCACTCAAAGCATACTCACTCACACTAAAAAAAAATTTAGAAAAAATTTAAATTTAAATTCCTAAAACAAAAATGTTCCGGAACAAAACCTCTGGTTTTAAAGAAAAAAATATTATTTCAAGCTTTAAACTAGCAATAAGGGCACTCAACAATTATAATATGACTACGAAAACGATCGCTTAATTTAAGCTATGTAGTATCGCACCTCGAGTATATATAAATGTGAATTTAAATTTTATGATACCGGTCTTATACTAAAAACAACTTTTCAAACGGAATCAGCATATCAGATTTTTCTGGATTTAAAGTTTTAAATTATAAAATATGATCTTACTATATGCATTGTCGGTCTTATATTAAAGCTTTAATTTAAGAATGGTAAAAATCTTCTAAGAATTCTTCTTTTATTTGATTGTATATTTATAACAACAAAACCTCAAATGTTAAAATTGCAAAAAAATTTAAATTAAGACTGTTTTTCACTCAGTGCACTCGACGGACGGCACTCGAGTGCAACTCTCGCGCTCAGTTACAAAACATTTACAGTTGGAGCACAGCATAAACAGAGGCACGAACAGGAGGTGTTGAGTAATTATTGCCATTTGTTGTTGGTGTGGGCGTTTGTGTCGCATTTTCGGTGGCGCCACCTGGCGCCTGCCTTTCGCAACACGCTTTTCACTCTCTACTTTTGAGTGCGTTTTGCTTTTGTTTCTTGTTTTTTGTTTTGATTTTTTTTCGGTGGGTGAATGAATCACTTGACTTTGAAACGAAAACTAAAATTAGTAGTAGAACAACAAAAGCAACAAATGGCAGCAAATTGTTAAAGCTTTTGTTGGTAATACGCTTGTATTGTATTTTTGTTCTTTTCGCTTTGTGTGGTTGCTTTGGCTCAATTGATCTTTGAGCAAACATAAGAGATAATCGGTCACAACAAACCGATGGCCACGACCTGTGTCAACTCAAAAGCCGCTTGACGGGTTCTGCCTTGTCGGAATCGTTATCGTTATCGCTGGGGCTGCCAGGGATCCCCGCCCAACTTCCAGCTGCCAGCTTCCGTAGTATCCGCAGAGCCCAGCTTATGAGATCAACCGCCGGAGCGATCAATCAATCGGGTCTCAGATGCCCTGAGGCGATCACCTCGGCAATTAGAATAACTTGCGTAATGCCAGCCCAAACAGGTGTATACACCCAAAGGCGACCTACGAGACGAGACTATAAGTACGATTTATCTTAACAGCTAGGGGTGACGAGACAGAAAAATGATTGTGTTAAAAAATGGTTTTGGTTTGGTATTTTATTGACTAGTTAGCTAGAGACAATTGTACCTAATTATATTCTATTTAAATCAGTGGTGCCCACAACTCTGACTCGCATGTCATAAAATTTCTCTGCTCGGCCTCTGCACAGTATGCCCAGAATGTGGTTCATTATTAAGTAAGTATGTAAAAAGTCGTTAATAAAATCATCTATATGTGATCCAAGGATTTCCCTAAGATCTTTGTAGGTCAACATTTGTATTACAAATCATTGTTACAGAAATGTATATTAAGAATACATACTTTTCAAATAACTTAAATGCTATGGGCTGTACTTATTTATAGATCTCTTTTATACATCCATATATCCTAAACCAAATACATATTCTTCTTGGGAGCTATTTGCTAATCTTATCATTGCGAAACGCACTTTATCCACACAGATTATACATACGCGCCAGTATTCGCTGGCAAAGTGTCGTGTCTGGCAATAAATAGAACACGAATCGAATGGAAACCACTGACGCCCACCAGCGATAGTCGAATCTCAATGGGAACAATGATCTAATGATCTAATGAATGAAGCGCGTAGTAAGGTCAGCGACTACCAACGATTGTAATGCGAGTCCCACGCCGCAACACTCGACAGATTGCCGCTTACCGATTTTCATGTCACTTGGCCGGCTGTGATCACTTATTAAACTGAATTGAATCCGATGAATACCGCTCGACGGCGCAATGCAAACTGAATTCGGAATATTCAAATCGAGTGCTGACAACTGGAGAATCCGATGCTAATGCAAGCGAGGTGTTCGTCTGTGTGCAATTAACATTACTCCTGAGAGATGTAAACAAAGCAGACAGGCAGGCACACTTAAAAAAAAATATCAAAGTTCTTTCTAAAGTACACATTTTAAAATACACTTTTTGCTAGATTAAATTTATAATTGATCCTGGTTTATAATAGAAGAATAAAAGTATTGGAAGAAAAATTAAAAGGTCTGAAGTACTTGGAATACATTTTCTAAAAATCTACTATACAACTAAAAACGCCGTAGAAACTGCCAAAAAAATGTTTTTAAATGTTAAATAATTACAAACATGCTTTCTTCTATTAATACTATTTTTATTTATTTAATACATTTTTTTTTAGTGAATGAAAAGTGAAAATTGTAAGCGGAAAAAGCAGGCATGGAACACCGAAGCATCTTGTAAGTTTGAAATGTAAATGTGCTTGTAACGATTGCGTCATCCGTTGCGATTGAAATATTGTACATTTGTTTACATTGCCTTTTGTTGCTGCCAAGTTTTATGACGATGTCCGAGTATAGACCAAAATACTTATTTAAAATTCAATGTGCAATCACAGCCGCAAAGAGGGCTACATTTAATACATTTTGAAAAAATGTATGGGTCGCCTGAGGGTATGCTGTACTTATGCTAAGAGAATATGGCTAATTGAATTTTAATTTCCGTCCGATAAATATTAATACTTTTTCATACATTTATTAAGCATTTCCTCTAAAATGTATAATAAAAAAATACAAATTTGTTTTTATTTTTAGGCTAGACAAATATAAATCCTTTAAAAAGCCAGTAAGTAAACAATGAAGACCTTATGAATAACATTCAGCGAGCTCAAATTAAACATTTCTACGAATCAATTGGAATAAAATATAAGCCACCAAGCAAATTAGCAATGTTAATTGAAAACTGAGTGTTTCTGCGTGCTATAAAGCGTGCTAGGTGTTTGTGTTTGGTTCAGTTTCCACTGAAATGATCAAGTTTGCAGTTCTATTTCTTATACTGCTGACCAGTGCAAAAGTAAGCTGGGGTCATGAAAAGTTCACCATACAAGTAAATGAAGGTAAATACATACTTCAAACAATACAATTTTAATTTATTCGGTAATTGATTCTGTGTAGGTAATGCAATTGGTGCCGTGCTGAAGTCGGAACCCTTTGTAAAAATCAACGATGGGTACTACTTCTTTGGAAGAGAGTCCTTGAACTGGTATGAGGCCTATGAGAAGTGTCGAGAGCTGGATGCCGAGCTAGTTACATTTGAGACAGACGAGGAGTTCGATTCCGTGGCCAGTTATTTGATGGCCAACGAGTCCCGCGAGAACTATTGGACGTCGGGTAATGATCTGGGAAGAACGGGAACCCACAAGTGGTTCACCAGCGGTCAGATCATCAGCACTCTCAGGTGGGCAGTCAACCAGCCAGATAACTCTGGTCAGAGGGAGCACTGCATCCACATGGGCTACATATACGGGAACTCTAAGAAATTTCAGCTCAACGATCGGCCCTGCGCCCAGGACAACAATAGTTTGTTCAAGTACATATGCGAGGCGCCGAAAATAGAAACCGTATCCATTGTGGTTTGGAAGTGAATTGTGAATATTTATTTAAACTTTGTTTGCAAAAACTCAATTGTGGTGGAATAAAGTTATTTTCTAAGAGATTTTATCCATATGCCACAATAATAATATCCTGGAATAACATCTTAAACCAATACTCTTAAATTAAGTGTTGATTTGGCCAATTACACAAGCCACAATATCAATCTTGTAGAAAGTTTAACGACTTTATGTCAAGTCAACTGCTTTAATCACAGACACTGTCGCGATGTATCATCTAATTTTAGCATTTCAATTTAGCCGTACATCAAATAATTAGCTGGCAGATAATAAAGAGAGTATAAATAAGCTAGTGGTATTCTCCAAACACTTCAGATTGGAACACAATGCAGAAGGTGGCAGTCAAACTAATTTTACTCTTGGTTCATTTGAGCCTCGGATGGACCAGCGACAAACACACAGTTGTTGTGAATCCTGGTAAGTATTTGTATGGATATTTTTGTGAGGATAGACGCTGCTTAGAGTAGCTCTTAAAGTCGCAGAAAAAGGAGTATAGAATTTTCTGTTTAACGAAGAATGCTCTCAGAAAATGTTAAATATATTTCAAAGCAGATCTGGAAATGTTCACGCACCCGATTAAAAAGATTAGAAGATCAGTTTGGATTTATGCTTTGCACTCTCGCTACAAAGGCAATTTTTGTTCTCTCGAGACACATAAGTTCCTAAGTCTTTTATTCGTTCTCTCTTCAACGCCTTAAATGCAATGTACAAGCAAAGCAGCGATAACACTTTGACAAAGAGCTTTACAATCTTCTCCCCGATTAAAATTCAGTGAAATCACAAGGCAATAAAAAACAGGTTCAGCTCCAAGAGAGTACTAGTACATTTCAGTAACTAATAATTCCGACTTGCTTGGAGCTACAAAAAATACTAATGAATTATATTTTTTTTTTTCTCATACATTTTTTTCAAGGAAATCCATTGAACTTGGCCGTCAATTCGACTCCCTTTGTCAATATCAATGATGGTTACTATTACTTTGGAGCGGAGAAAGTGAATTGGTACATTGGATATGAGAATTGCCGAAAGTTAGGAGCAGAACTGGTGTCCTTCGAGACCGCCGAGGAGTTTGACGCCATTGCTCGGTACTTGAAAAGCAAGGGAGAACGCTCGGAGCACTGGACCTCTGGCAATGACCTGGGCAAAACTGGAACCCACCGTTGGTTTTCCAATGCTCAGCTTATAGACATAAAAAAATGGGCTTCGAGGCAACCAGATAATGCTGGAGGAATAGAGCATTGCATACATTTGGGCTATATCTACAAGGACTCAACAGACATCCAGTTAAACGATCGTCCTTGCAGTAACGAAGGATCGTTGAACAGCCTATTTAAATACATCTGCGAAGCTCCCAAGCAAGAAACTATATCTATTGTTGTATGGAAATAAACTGTTCATTATTAATCAAGCAGAGTAACCCATTTTAGTTTATTTTATATTTTTGTCTAATTTCCGTAGTGCTTTTCTCTATTAAAAATCTATACAAAAGTGCAAGTTCGATTTAATACAAGTATAATAAGTGGAAGGTACTATAATTTTTTAAATTTTAAGTTTGAGGAAAGGAAACACATTCCATAAATCAATTAATAATGGTATTCCCCAAGAATTATATGAATTATCAGCCAAGAAAGCTTATCAGAAAATATACAAGCTATCAGTAGTTGTTATCTTTTCAACTTATTAGATTTAAGTTTGAACTATTGTCAGTTGCAAATGGAAACTTGTAAGAAAATGTTCAGACCTCTCCTTGTTTGTCTGCTCCTGCGGAGTGTCGTTATATTGGAGGCGGCTCCATTGAAAGGCGATGGTAAGTGCAATATAAGTATTTTAAATAGTAAAGATACACTGGTTAAACCCTCCAATTGAAACCATTTTTCTTTTACTTTTCTGACATTAGCAATAGGAATAGGGATTGGTGGAAAAAATTACTACATTTCAACAGAAAAGTGTAACTGGTTTGAGGCGTCAAATCGTTGCCGTCAAATGGGTGGCTTTCTGCTCAATCTGGAGAGTAAGGAAGAGCTGGAGGTCTTGACTCCTTATCTCCACCCAGCACTCAGCTACTGGTTATCCACCAACGACCTTGGATTTCGGTCTTTCTACGTATCCGAGGCCACTGGATTCGAGGCTCCCTTTATGAACTGGTCCGCCGGACAACCGGACAATATCGAAGGCGACGAGCGATGTGTGGAGCTTTGGCCATCGACGAGCTCCTTTCAGATGAATGACCTTTCTTGCCAGAGGAATGTTGCCTTTATTTGTCAGTTAAACTAGGATTAATATGGTTCCAGTAAAAAGGAAAAAACAGTTAAAAGTATACTAATACTTGTCAAACATATAAATCATTTTCATAGTCAGAAATAGCCAAGTTGCTGACTTTTTAAAAGGACATTCTTATTGAAATCAAGTATATATATGTGAACCCACATTCATCTTAGCAATTTAATAAATAAAGACATGTACTTTGTATTGTGTTTCTTAAGAATGTTTAGTTGGTATCAACGCGAATACTTACAGCCTGGTAGGATGCCTTTGGTGCGGGCCGTGCGATAAGGTTGACGCGCACCCGGATCGATCTTGCCGTACATTGTTCTATCCATGATGCCGATCGAGATTCACTTTTAATGTTCACTGGCTTGCTTTTAAATACTAATGAGTAATCAAGGAACTGTTTAGTGACATTTTATAGCAAGTCTTCAGATTTTGTTTCTGTTATTTCGCTGCGATTGACAAAAAGCCGTTTCATTTGAATTATTTATAAGCGCATTTTTATTTTTGGCATTTCGGGGCTCGACGACGGATTTGTCGTTTTTGTTTGCGTTGAGTTAGCCTGTCAGAGGAGTCGTTGTAGTTGTCGTTGTCGATGTTGTCGTTGTCTTTGCCTGTCTATCAGAGCTTTGCCCCAGTACGCAACGAAAAAAGAAACTAGTTTCCTGCCCCCCAGTGGAAGTCCAAGTGATTTAATGTCGAAAATTGTTGCCTGGGGAGTGCTTTGTGCATTCGAAATGTTCTATTAATTGAATGGGACTGATAAAATACGGAATAAGCTGATAGGGATTCGCTGGTGATCACTTATTAAATGGTAAATAGAAACAACTAGTATATATGTATTTATAGGAGAAGACCATTGAAAAATACATTTTGTTCAGATAAATGTTTTTCAAAGCAGGATCATCTTATATCTATCTTAAGGTCACGGTTGTTCCATTCAGATATTTAAATACTATTTAATTACTTAAATTTACGAAATAAACAAATAAATAACAACATGCGTTCAAAGGGTAAGTTATTCCCAATCATAAGCAAATAAAGTAATCACTTTCTAAACCGAATTCCATCAAATACCCATCAATGAAAATAAAGACATCAGACATGGCCAATAATTTACCGGCAAATCACTAATCAAATGCTTACAGACGAAATCTTTTCGCCTTTGATTGTGATCTTAGCTGCAAGCAAGCGTGATCTCCATAAAGAAGCACGACCAAGAAGTCTTTTAATCTATGTGATCCGAAGATCAAAAAGGCAGCAACATGATCGATAAATTAGCTCGGTGGCCACCAAAAACGAAAACCCAAACAGAGATGCCTGAAACATTCACTCCGACTCCTTCCCGCCTAATCCAAAATGTGTAGGTGAATATTTCAATGGATGATCTATGAAACTAACACAATTTACGATGGCCTGTGGATATACTAGCCCAGATCAAGTTGATGCAAACGATCTATAAAGACAGATTTATGGATTCATAAAAATACCAAAACGAACATGCAGGCCACATTTCACATTTGTTTTAAACACATAACGACACATTGGAAAAAGGTAAAAAATAATAAACATAAATTCACAAACTAAAAACAAAGCAAGCCAAAGCAAGGAGGGCAGGGGAATCAAGGTTGCCAAATTACGTCAACACCATGATCGCCGGCTAAAAATATCGGACCGACAAAAAAAAATAAAGATAGAAAATCAGCACTTCTAGCAAATCAAAGGCGACGTTTCGGTCGTCTAATGAAGGGAGAGAGCTGAACTAGGAAAATGGGGAAATTAATTGGAAATACGACGAGAGATTTCCGCAAGGCGTTGCCAAAAGAAAGGCCAAAAGAAAAAAAAAAACGCGCTTTCGTTCCAGGTCTGTGCATGGCAAATCAGTTTCCCTCTACACCTGAGGCATTACTCAGTCGGCATAGGATGACGTCGGGCCGAAAACTGTGGGCAATTGTTTTTTTTTGTTTTTTTTTTTTGGCGCGCCTTCCTTCTCCCTCTATATTTAAAAGTCCAAGGCACCGATACAGCGCCGCCCAGAGGGAAATTCCAAGCAATCGAGCGTCGGCCGATCGCCACGATCTCAATATAAATATTTTATTAGTAAGTAGATAAAATGTGTGTGAATGCGAGTGTGTTGACCTTGCTGAAGGCGCAAAGGTGAAAACGCGATGCGTGGCCAAAAAGAAAGGCCGACGAGCATTCACGCGGCTAATCCAATGTCCCTCCGGGCAGAGGTCCGTCAATAAACTTGGCCAATTTACGCCGCTGTAAAAATGTATCTCTCACACTATACCACCAAGGCTTCGCCCACTGAAATTTGTTTGGAGTCTTTATGATAAGATAATGGGTCTCTGGGGAAGTGCCTTACACGATGATCAAATTATGGTTGAGCTGATTAGAGTATTTTGTCGATGATTGGAAGTGGGAGACTATTGATTGGGTTAATCAAGGCGCATTAGATTGATTGCCTTTAAATCTGAAAGGGTTTAAATTTAATTTGAAGGCAGCGCGGCCGATGGCTTCGACTTGCGAGTCGGCGAATTTCTCTGAACAGCCTCTGCCAGCACACGGACTTAGTACGCACAGTATTTGCATTCCTTCAGTGCTGACAAATTATTAACTTAAAGCAATTTGTTATGCAAAATAAAACAAATTCGACTTTTTCGTCATATATAAAAGTGCGTATCATTTTTTTACAAACCCAAATGCAATTCTAACATGTTTTAAGGCATTTTTTTTTTTTAAAGAAAATGCTTTTTTATTGAGGAATATGCGTGCTAAATATACCTGAACAATAATATGAAAACATACGAAAACTGTTTTTAAAAACACATGTTTTATAATCATAAAATACTAAAAATAAAAACTGAAAAAGCTGCCATATGAACTGGCAATAAAAATAATATTTTTTTGTTTACTTTACTATATAAGTTTCAAACTTGTTCCCTGGCTCATCATTGTATTCTGGGACTTTTTTACGCAACAGGTCTCTGTCAGCAATTAAAGATTTCGAAATCTTCCCAAAGCCCAGATCGGGAGAGCGCAGCGTCTCTCTTAAGCCAATCGAAGCAACAAACACTAATTGAAATAATATGAGTTGGCGATAAGAATCTGATTGCCGAGCATAGAGGGGACTTGCTGAACAATCGAACCTAGCGATGAACTCATTGCAGTGCGAAGCCAGAAGGTGCTAAGTAGCCGAGACTAAAATAAGCTTTGAGTTGTCAGTGAGAACGGAAAGCGGAGGAGAAAACGCAAATCTTCTGGAGATCAGTGATTGCCATATAATTTGTGGTTGCAGATCGCTTCGGGAGTGAGACAAAGACAGAAGCTGTTTGGCCGCAAACTGAGCATATCAGAAAGATAGAAAGATATTAGAAAAAAATACAAAATAAAACCGAAAACGAAAGCGTTTAACATACAGCTAAATGTTTATTTGTGAGCACTTTGTCAGACGAGTTTACATCATTTTCCAGCATTTCCATTTGCTGTCGTAACCCGAGATACTTGTACGAGACGAGGGGAAGGAAGTTCCCCCTTTCTGTAAATGCACTTGGTATCGAGTGCTTGAAATATGTGAAAAATGTCATAATTTTAATAGATTAAGTGGGCACAATTTAATTGCTTTCGCTGCGATGTTGTTATTGTTATTATATTCCGAGCATTTCCCCTCCATAAAATGAAAAGAAGAAAAAACGGAAAAACGAGAAAGGGATCAAAACAACATTTCCATCACAGCCGCCCACGACTTTAATCCGCTCGAAAATGAATGGGGCTAACCGAATTTCTGTGCTCCGCCAGATCGGGGCAAATACCTCATCTATTCGGATGTCTCGTCCGTTGATAATTAGTTCCATAATTAGTGGGGAATGCTAATGAAATCGAAATGTTTTTCAAACAACTTGGCGCGGAGATTTGCCAAGAATTAGCCGAATCTTAAGGCGAGTGACACGGATACATTAATCTTGACAAATTCCGTACTGAATGGGGTTTACTTAGCAGCCACTGGCATTCCACTTTTATCGTTTATCTGAGTCTCTCGGCTCCTTGCTATCTTTCAGCTGTTTGTCAACTTTTTTGAGGTGAGTTTTCCTGCCCGCGAAGCTAGCAGTTTCCCACGCTCCAACTGGCCGCAAGTAAGAAATGTCACCACCAGCACAGTTCCACCGATTTTTCATAAGCTTTTCCCGCTTCGATTTCGCACCGATTTGTTTGTTTGCTATTTTCCCTGCCAGCTATCTCCACACTTTTGCATGCACTTTGACAGTTTGTAGCTTTGTCACATATTTTGTTTATTGTTTCGCAGGAGAACGGAGCATAGAGACCCGAGACTCAAAGTCGGAGAGACGGAGAAATGCGCGCGCTGCGGTCGCGTCTACGAAACAGAAACAGACACAATCGACTGAGATCCAATCGGGGACCCAGTGCTTGGGCTCCATTAGGCAGTGTTGCCCATTCAGCTTCTTCTCCTCAAATCCAGCTTTTTTCAAAGGCAAATGGCGGCAAGAATCTGGCTTTTAGCTTTCACCTAAGATAATCAAGGACACAGGTATTTTATGTTTATTTTTCCTCAAAATTTTTATCTACATTCACCATTCATTCCATCAAAATCACTTTTTATTTAATAAAATGTTGTCATCACTTCGACATTAAACAGATTTAATCTTTTTCTCGTGTGACCGCTTCTTAAAACGCTCTTCGGTATTTTTGGGAGGTAAATGATGCGGTCGCACAATCTTAAATCAGCTGTGTTTGTTGACAAAATAAATTATTTGAAATATAAAGTTAGTCAACATGTTTAACGATGAAGCTACGATAATTGTCTCTTGTAGTAAAGTCCATTGTTCTGCTTTTGAAATCTTGGTTATTTAGCGTTTTCCATATTTAAAACCAAATAAATTAAAAATTAACGAAACAAATTAACGCAACAAATTAACAACTGTTTTCGGGATAGAAATTAAATTAATTCTGTGCATATTTTCCGAAAATTTAATAAAGAGATAGAGTGAGATATTAAAGTTGAGAACAGGCCGAAAAATTATTTATTTTTCAGTCAAAAGCTTTTACTCATTAAAGTCTTCGGTCGTACCGGCCTTTAAAACAGGGCTGTCGAAAGTGTTTCCGACTATTGAATTCAGCTAATTCTACTGCTTTAAACGCTGTTCGAGCATCTGGTACAGCTTTAATAAAATTCTTGTCATTTGATATTGAAGATCGGCGCACTCTGATCTATTTTCCGAGTGCTAGAGAGCGACGAGATTGCGAGAAAAATAGAGAGCCACATATTTGAGAAATGTAGGTAAACAAAGTGCACTTAAAGAATATTTTGATAGAATTTCTCTGCGGCTTGCTGAAGCATCTCGACCGCAAGTGGGAGGCACAAGGAAAAAGTAATATATAACAAATTAATTACATAGATAAAAGCTAAAATATAGAAAAGGTGGCTTGTGCTAAATAAATCAAATAATAAAACATGCATAGAAATTAAATTAATTCAGCGTGAGTTTTAATACAAAAATAATACATTTAAGGCATTGAACGAATTTATTTAAGAACTCATGTATCAGTGAAACACAAATGAGTTTAGCGCCTTGAATAATACTGGAGAATGTGACTCATTTATCATTGCTGTTGCTTCTGAATAAAATATTTTATTGACAAATTTTCCATCTATACCATTTGCAATTAAATAATTTAATATACAATAAATTGTAGTTTTTGGACAGCTTTATATAAATTTCCTCTAATTTAATTGTTGAATTTTAGTTTGCCTTTGATCTATTTTCCGAGTGCTAAGAGAGCAACGAGATTGCAGAAAAATATATAGCCATAAAATAATCAGTAATACAAGCAGCTTCGTCTTGCCATGGAGTGGCTTTTCATTTCGCATTTCTCTGCGGCTTGCTGAAGCATCTCGACCGCGAACTAGTCTCTCAGATTTTAAGCTATCGGGCTGAAATTTCAGCATCTCTTATTTCTTTTGTTTGAGTAGAGCAGTATCTAAAAGCTCGCCAATAACGACACCTCTCTTTGGCACAATAATATAATCAGCGTGAGTTTTAATTAACAAAAATAATACATTTAAGGCATTGAACGAATTTAAGAACTCACTGTATCAGTGAAATGGTCGTTTTTATAGTTCAGAATTACGGTTTTAATTTCATTAAGATCGGACAACTATATCATATAACTGCCATAGAAGGGATCGGTCGATTTATTTTTTTAGGGTATACAAACTTCGGTTTACCGAAGTTAGCTTTCTTTCTCGTTTTTATTTCAAGTCTAATAAACAAGAAATAAAGCTAAAAAGCATATTAATATTTGATCAAACCTTAATCATTTTCTACAGATACAGACGTACATACATAGATGATTTATTATTTCATATTACAAATTTCTAAATAGGGTACATTATTAATTCTGATGCCCGCGCTTCAGTTTGCTAAATATATGTAGATATTTATCTCTAAGAGATTCATTCATTTCGATCAAAACTGTCTTGGCCCCACTGTGCTCGTTTTTTATCGCCCCAGTTGGAGTAGTACCTTCAACTGATCTCGGCAGATCACCTCATCTCCTTTCATCCCGAGCAGTCTGCCGAGCCAACCGCTGTCACAGTGCGCACACGCAACACGAACAAGAGAGGTTGCGTGTCGAGTGGGCAGCCACCGATGAAGTGGGCGCGCACTCGCTAATAGCCGCAAAATTGATGCAATTGAAGCAGGAGATCAAGATGGAGCTGAAGCCCCAACTTCCTGTATGAACAATCTGGTTAAGCGTTGAATTTCCCTAGCATGAAGTTGAGACAAGAAAATCGGGATGAAGACAAAGAGGCAAACAATGGAAATGAGGTTTTTTGGGTATTTTTTTTGTTCTTGTTTTGTTTTAGTATCATTGTGTATAGTTCTCTTCAAAAAACTTAGTAAGTTTCAGTAAATGAACAAATTTAACAATGTAATACAGGTTTTATTATAAGTCTTATTGAGTGGTTAAAAATTAAAGTATTTATTCGGGAGAATTTCTAAACAATTTGTAAAATATTTTGGTTTTCTTACTAGAATGTATCTTCTAAATGCAACTCTACAACATAAGATATCGTAGCGTCTCACGAGTGTAAAGAAGTCTTAAGAAATCTACAGCCTAAGCTACACTCATTGGCTGCTTTCTTTGAAGAGCATTGTTGTTGAGTTTTATTTCAGTAACAACACCAAAATAAGTTCATAAACGTAGAGTATATTTGTGGTAGACATTTTTTGATTATAAGATAAGGGAAATAATCTAAAAGATTTTAAGGAGGTCACAGACCACTGTGCTGAGGTGGAGTGCCGGTCAGCTGGCATTTGTCGAGGGTGTTAGTGACCGACCTGGCCTTTACTCATTTCTCAAGAATGTCTGACCAGCAAAGAAACAAGATTACCCACATCCACAACACACTCACTTATACATATGTAGATAGTTGGCTGCATTTGTGGCTTTATCAGAAGACGCTCCACGAATAACACGCAGCGGGACTGTAAACAGCGAAGAATTGTGTCATAAAGAGAATGAAGCAAGAGATGGCAGATACACTTTTATTTCGCTGATGATGACTAAAAGTGTGCTGTGTGGCAGCGAAAGAAAGCAAATAAAGCCGGCTCGGCTCGGCTCGATCGCTCTCCCAGATCATTCACTGGAAGGTTAAGGGTTCGGTGAGCTTGGAAGCTAACCGAAGCCACGCCCTCGTGCGGTGCCGGACTAGTGAATGATCTCACACACATGCGGGAAATGGCGGCCTCGAAGTTATACATTCGGTTTCCAGGAATGCGGATAAATCATAAAGTGCAAGGAATGCAAAATCGCATTAAATTGAGTGTGAGATGGTGTGCGGGTGGAAGCCACCTCCCAAATAATGTGCACTTGGTATTCATCATCCAGAAGAAAGCGTCACGTAACTACTATTTTAAATAGTGATTAATGCTTTATACGCCAGCGATAAGATATGGGAAACAAGCATACAACAACAGATTTTATATTCATTATATTTAAGAAACACATTGAGCAACTGGACCCTTACAGACTATAAAATAATTAAGAAAATACAATTTTGTTCCGGTCTGTTCTACTAATATTTGTACATTCATATTCCAAAAAAGAAAAACAAATAGGTAATATTAATGGCACTGCAAAACTTAATGCTTTCTGCTCGATTTATAAAAATAATAACAACAACCGGAAACAAGGGTGAATAAGAACCAAAACGGTTTCTACGGCACAATATATTGGTTAAAAGTAGCTCAGCGCCAAAGTTTATCCATGCCACTTATCACTGTACCAAAAAATTATTCATCCGTGAGGTTTCCGGTCTGAGGTGTCGCCACCTGGCGGCCAACGCCAGACACCTCCCCAGCATGCTAATTAACTCCAATTAACGACGACCTTGAAGTTGGAGCATTAGTTCGCCGTTCCACTGCTTGTGTGCGTGTGCTGCGGAATGTTTTGAGGAAGTTTTCCTCCTCTGAGGAAAAGCGGACTCACCCAAGTCGTCCATGGCGTTGCTTTTCCCTCGACGGGCCGATGTGTGCGTGTGCGGCGACTGCTCTCCAATTGGAATGCTCACAGTAGTGGGCTAGTTCTGTTTCAGTTCAGTTTTCTCAAATTATTCGGCCCAGGCACACGCGCAGCTAATTGATACTGATTGAAGAGACGAAAGAAAACCGTGATCCACGCAAACACTTTTCACTCGTGGCTCGGGTTTGGATTCGCGGAGTTGGACGTTCGCTTGTGTGATCGAGACTAATTCCAGCCGTTGGCCAGTGTTTTCGCTCTTCGCCGCGAGTTGGAGACGAGTTTTATATGAATCACTTTGGTTTTGGAGCGGCGGTGGAGCGGCAATAAACAATACCCCAAACTAGAGCTGGAAGTACCATCGGTGTCACGTCGATACATCGATGTTTCTCCAGCTGTTGTTGGGGCCAGCTTAAACTAGAATTGGATATCTCCTGTCTTTTGCAGCTTGTGGAATGTTTAAAGTCCTATTGGCCACAAAAAAGTGTGTTAATTTAGGGGTTATTCGATGTTTAAGACATTATTATTTGTTTGCGAGTTGACGGAGAGAGCGGAGAGCAGGCGCGAGAGAGCAACAGCTGATTGGTTATCGATAGTCGGAGTCGTGCCAGCTATCGAGCGGGGAACCACAGGTTCACTAGTTCGCAGCTACAGTAGGCACCAAGCTTCTTAAACTATTTTATAGTAATATTTTGATTTCAAAGATTTCTTTTCTAGCACTAAGCACTTAACAGCGGTTAAAGTAAGTAAGTTAAATAATTATTTTGAAAATAAAAAATAAAACATTTCAATCAACATTTTTTCTCAAATGAGTTTTTTTAGATAAAAACAAAACATTTCCCTTCAGAGCAGTTTTTGTTTAACTTTTACTAAATCTTGCGAATTAATTTTGCTTAAATGTAGAAATATGAAACTGTGAAAATTATTTATAAGAAATCACATAATTATGTACTATATATACCTACATATGTATATAATCTAACTGAAATGAGTTACCTAACAATTTAGAATATCTTAATGAATCTTGTTTAACATTTTGAGAGTATACAGTTACATTACTCCCTAAATAAACACAATTCCATCAAAATACATATTTTTTTTAGTATACGTACCGTTTTAACTTGAAGTTAACTAAAAACCATTTTGTGGAATGGTTTTAATGGTGTTTTCCATAAAAATATTTCGAAAACTTTCGATTATTAATACTTGACATATTCCGTTTAATAAATGTAAATAAAATTAAGCAAATTAATCATTTCATTCGCCATATTAAAGTTTAAGGTATGGAAGTTTGACTGTAATTAAAAATTCCCCTTACAAAATCCGTAACTGCTGCTCAGTCTTATAATTTAAAACCAACAGAACAATACTGAGAACTCCAATGCCAGTTTCGTTTATCTGTCTATAAATTGCCTATTTTTATCTGTGGTAAACAATGATTAGTTAACAATCTGCAATATATCTCGCATTTTCAGTCTGTGAAAAGATTAGGCTGACGATCTAGACGTGAGGAGGAGAAATGGAAAAAATAACTGAAACACCGATCAAAAACCGAAAGTTTCGAAAACTGAGCGATGTGGAAATGTCCGAGGTTCAGCTAAGTGATGTGGACCTCAGTGCCAGGGATAATGCGGAAACTGGAAGCTCTGGCAGACCTGAAGAATCAAAATTCAACGGCCACATTGCGGAGCCCCAACCAAAATGGTTTCGGTCCAGACTCTTCCTAATATCGCTCGTTTTTTCGTGCCTCCTGATCATCGCCATGTGCATTGGCTTCGTGCTGCACTATGGAATGGCTGGCGATGTGGGCGACATGGACACGGTGAGCTATTGGCCAGTAAAGCTGCCCAAGGAGCAGCAGGAGTGGTACGACCAAGGAATCGCGGAGCTAAAGAAAGCAGTTTCAGAGACTTCAATCGGCGGCGTGCCAAGAACGTTGTGCTCTTTGTGGGCGACGGAATGGGTCCGAATACGGTGACCGCAGCCCGGATATACGGATTCAAGGAGGAGGGCCTCCTCAGCTGGGAGCACTTTCCCCACATGGGCCTGCTGAAGACGTACTGCGCGGACAAACAAGTGCCGGATTCCTTCTCCACGGCCACGGCTCTCTTTGGCGGAGTCAAGGTCAACTACGAGACGGGTGGAGTTGACTCCAATGTGCCTCTGGGCAACTGCACCGCCTCCCTGCAGGAGGATCATCACGTGCAGACGATCCTGAAATGGGCCCAGCTAGACGGAATGCGAACGGGTTTCGTAACCACCACCAGGGTAACTCACGCCACTCCCGCCGCCCTCTACGCCCATGTACCGGATCGCCGATGGGAATGCGAGACTGGGATGACGGCGGAGGCCAGGGGTCAGGGCTGCTTGGACATCGCGCGTCAGCTAATCGAACTGCCCACGGGTCAGCAGATCAATGTGATCATGGGCGGTGGCCGCCAAATGCTTGTGTCGAATGTCAGCGACTCGGCTGCCGATCCCCTGGACACTTGGGCGAGCAAGTCAGCCGATGGCCGAGATCTGATCCAGGACTGGAGACGGAAAAAGGAAGCTGAGGGCGAGGCACATGCCGTTGTCCAGAACAATCGAGAGCTATGGAATCTTAACGGTCAGGAGGTCGACTACCTCCTGGGCATCTTTGCCAACGGACACCTTATGTACGATCACGAGCGGGACCGCGGTGAATCCGGAATGCCGTCGCTCTCCAACATGACCCTAAAAGCTCTCGAGGTGCTGGGGAACAGTGACAAGGGATTCCTCCTTGTCGTGGAAGCCGGATTAATCGATCAGGCCCATCATCGGGGCAAGGCTCGCAAAGCCCTTCACGAAGTTCTCGAGCTCAGTACGGCCGTGGAATCTACGCTTTCGTTCCTCAAGTCAACGGACCGCTTGGACGAGACACTGGTCATTGTCACCGCAGATCACTCGCACAGCCTGACCATCAATGGACACCCGGATCGGGGCTCAAGTATATTGGGACTTGCGGGCAAATCAAAGACAGAACAGACACCCTATACCACACTCACCTACGGCACCAGCTACGAAGGATTCCAAGTGGACCCCGGCACGCAGAGGCGCAAGAATCCCGCAGATAGCGATATCCACGACTGGGAGTACACCCAGCAGGCAGCTATTAACACGGATGAAAATCTACATGGCGGATCCGATGTGACGATCCACGCAGAAGGTGCCATGTCCTACCTATTCCACGGAGTGCACGAACAGAGCTACGTGGCCCACGCCATTTCCTATGCCTTGAGAATCGGGCGATTCCGGGACAGTTCCATAGCTGAGACATTGGCTGACCTGTCGCCGCTTTAGTTCTTTCATTTTTCTAAGCTTAGAAATATAACGAAATTTATACGGTTACTACTTGCCAAGTTCAAAATCAGGGACTCAAATACTGAGAGTTAGAATTAGAAGTTATAGTTTTGGTTTTTTCAAGAGCAAGAGAAAATCCTTATTAAAAAGAAAATTATTTTTATTGTTAGGAAATTGAAATAATTAATAAATAAAAATAAAGGTTGTAACGAAAATATTAAATGTTTTCATACCTCAAATATACAAAAATCTCTAAGGTTTTGAAATTACTTTAAACGGTGGCTAGAAGTATGCAATAAAATGTTTGAGGCTTTAAATTTAGTGAAAGTTTGTTTATTTTTACTATAAGACATCTTGTAGCATTCTTTCTGACATGTTTTTAAGTGATTTCAAAACGCTAGTGGTTTCTGTACCACCCCGGATAGTTTTGATGTCTTCAAGAGCAAGAAGAATCCCGATTAAATCCCTTTAAAAAAAATAATTTTTAATGTTAAAAAGTTTAATTAATAACAGCTTGAATGTTTTCTTTTTCACGTAGATCTTAAAGACAAAGACGTACAAAAACAAAATCTACATGCCATCAGACTAAGATTTACAATTTTTTACTGTGCCCAATCATGCTTAAAAGTTAAATTTCATACAATCTTACCTTATTATAATTAAATTTAGAACGACTACATGCTAAAAATTCTATTTAAAGTGCTTTTGCTTATTATCAATGGTAACTGTAGCTAAATTCATTATCTAAATTGCCAAAAATAAAATAAATCAGAGCTATACAAAAGTAATTCAAAAAGTTTGGCTTGATCTTAAAGGCTGCCTTCTGTCTGTAAAGGGGTAGACAGGTAGACTGTGATTTTCAACGATTTATAAAATGTATTGTATTTTTTAGTTAACAATGGACTTACTGCAACTGCACGAGGACTGTTTGGATCTCATCTTTGTCAACTTTAAGCTGGATGAACTACTGCCATTATACGGAGCAATTCACAATCGCTTTGATGAGGCTATCGAAAGGCAGCTTCACCGGTTTAGGGACCTGGAGTTTAGCATGAGATTTCCTCCCCTTTTTCACGAGGATCTGATGATAGTCCTGGGCCGCCACCTGCACAGCCTTCACATCAACGTTGGCTACTCAACCAAGGATCAAGACATCCTTCGATACCTTAAGCCCCTGTGCCAAGGGGCCACCGAGAGCCGACGTTTGCGGGCCCTGAAGTTGGACCATGCCAAGTGGTCATCCGATATACTGGCGGCCGTTCTAGATGTGGCTCCTTCCCTGTTCTTTTTGGACATGCGTCACTGTGATGTGCGGGACTACCAGATAGCACAGCTCTTGGAATCGGCCGATAAGTTAAAGGCCCTCGCTCTGCTCCATGTTAACAATCAGACTGGAGACTCTTATCTGCAACCGCGAATACTCAACAGGGTACCATCCCTGAGACTCATCCACATCACAATCCTGGGTCCGTTGCCGTTCTCCCCCGAGGATCTGGCCCAGCAGTGCCCCAACCTGAGCTTCCTTATAAGTGATCTGATTAACAGCGAATTCAAGATATACGGTCCTCCTGGTTACCTGCAAAACTATTATAAATACTATCAGGAATATTTTAAGACTGCCTGAAGATTCATACATTAATATGTAGATGACTTTTTGACAATTTTGGCCTTTAAAAGAAGCATTTGTTAAATATGTTTGGAAAATAATACATAAAAAAAAAAACATTTCTTCTAACTCCTCAGGGTGTACCGATCACAGAATCCCACTAATCTAATAGGTCCTTTTTTGTTTTGAAAAATTTTATAATTTTGAAAATGTTGACTTTGCCGTTATCTTTCAAATTCAAAGAAAAATATCATTTCTTTTAGAGAAATTACTGAAGTAAACAAGTTTTAGATTTTATTGGTAACACAATTAGCAAGACACTAAATGGATATTTAATTGTTTAGTTCTTAAAATTCGAATATTATTGTTTTTGTACTTTTCCTTGTCAGTTACAATCGCTCTGCAGGTAGTGATGGGAGGCGTCACCGATAATACGATACGGCTACCGTATCACCATTGCGATAGTTTAAAAACAATCGCATGAGCCGGCCGGCACCATCTCTAATTGATAGCAAAAAACATCTGGACAAATGCAAAATCTGATGAAATAGCGGAAATAAATAGCATTTTGTGACAAAGAAGCAAGAAAAGTGAACCCCGGAACTCCTCATCACGATGGTGGTGCGCTCGTACAACGATGAGCTCAAGTACCTGGAGAAGGTGAGCGACCACTGCTGGCGGATCAAGAAGGGCTTCCAGCCCAACATGAACGTGGAGGGATGCTTCTACGTGAACAGCCGCCTGGAGCGTCTGATGCTGGAGGAGCTGAAGAACTCGTGTCGTCCTGGCGCCGTTGGAGGCTTCTTGCCGGGCGTTAAGCAAATCGCCAATGTGGCAGCGCTGCCCGGGATCGTGGGTCGCTCCATTGGGCTGCCCGACATCCACTCCGGCTATGGATTTGCCATCGGTAACATGGCTGCCTTCGACATGGACGACCCCCTGTCCGTGGTTAGTCCTGGGGGCGTTGGCTTCGACATAAACTGCGGCGTCCGCCTACTGCGCACCAATCTGTACGAGAAGGACGTGCAGCCTGTCAAGGAGCAGCTGGCCCAGTCCCTGTTCGATCACATACCTGTGGGCGTGGGCTCCAAGGGCATTATTCCGATGAACGCCCGTGACCTGGAGGAGGCCCTCGAGATGGGCATGGACTGGTCGCTGCGGGAGGGTTACGTCTGGGCGGAGGACAAGGAGCATTGCGAGGAGTACGGACGAATGCTCAACGCCGATCCCGCCAAGGTAAGCATGCGGGCCAAGAAACGTGGATTGCCCCAGCTGGGAACTCTGGGCGCCGGCAACCACTATGCCGAGATCCAGGTGGTGGACGAGATCTACGACAAGTGGAGCGCGTCCAAGATGGGCATCGAGGAGAAGGGCCAAGTGGTCGTGATGATTCACTCTGGCAGCCGTGGCTTCGGCCACCAAGTGGCCACCGACGCCCTGGTGCAGATGGAGAAGGCCATGAAGCGGGACAAGATCGAGACCAATGACCGACAGCTGGCCTGCGCCAGAATCAACTCGGTGGAGGGCCAGGATTACCTCAAGGCCATGGCGGCGGCGGCGAACTTCGCCTGGGTGAACCGCAGCTCGATGACCTTTCTCACGCGCCAGGCCTTCGCCAAGATGTTCAACACCACGCCGGATGATCTCGACATGCACGTCATCTACGACGTCTCGCACAACATTGCCAAGGTGGAGAACCACATGGTCGATGGCAAGGAGCGCAAGCTGCTGGTTCATCGCAAGGGCTCCACCCGGGCCTTCCCTCCGCATCACCCTCTCATCCCGGTGGACTATCAGCTCACGGGTCAGCCAGTCCTTGTTGGTGGAACCATGGGCACCTGCAGCTACGTTCTGACCGGAACGGAGCAGGGCATGAAGGAGACCTTCGGCAGTACATGCCACGGGGCGGTGAGTCATTTTTTACTTTCTATTAATAAATTAATGGAGATTGCGAAATCATGAAACATTATCAATTGAAATATTTTTTATTTGTTTACTTATTTGGTCTATTTAATTATCTTCTTTTATTTAATATTTATAATTACTGATTAAATGTTCTTTGTTTCTAGGGTCGCGCCCTATCCCGTGCCAAATCCCGCCGCAATATCGACTACAAGGAGGTGCTGGAAAAGCTGGAGCAGATCGGCATCGCCATTCGCGTAGCCTCGCCCAAGCTGGTCATGGAGGAGGCTCCGGAATCATACAAGGATGTCACCGATGTGGTCGACACCTGTCATGCAGCGGGCATTAGCAAGAAGTGTATCAAAATGCGACCAATCGCAGTTATAAAGGGTTAACTTTTCTACAGGCTGATTAAATCTTAATTTATTTAAGGAAATTAAATATAAATAAAGATTTATTAAGTTTACAAAATATGTTCCTTACGAATATTTATTGAGTTAATAACTCCAGAGTTCTTAAAATTTCGGAAATACTAACTAACCGAAACCGAAACTATTTTAAAATTATGAGTTAAAAACGAAATGGTTATGTTACCGGCATTTTATTATTTATAATGTTATAATTTTAATCCATGTTCTCTATTTTTTTAGTATAAATAAATCACTTCAATCCGTGTCAACAGGCCTGTAAAATTTTATATTTATTTGTTAAATCCTCCAAAAAAGCACTACAATTTTTAACGTAGAAAACTAAAGAAGCACCACTGTTCAAGTGAATTTAATTCTAGGCAAAGTATCATCGAAAAAGGTATAAATCATTAAACATAATTTATGTTTAAAACAAATTTGGTAAAAAGAAATTCGAACCTGTTTTTTTACACTACAACAATTTTAGACATGAATCTCACATGCATGTCTGCAGTGGCAAGCGGTCACTCTAAAGATGACCTATGTTAACACCACTGTTATCACCTAGCAGCGCATGTTATCCGTTTCAGGGTTGCCAATCGGATTGTGTCCATCAATAAAGCTTAGTTTTAAGTGAACAGCGGAAATTCTCTCAATATTTAAAATTAAAATCTTTTAGAAAAACCAAAGTTTTATTTATGCGTAACTCTAGCTGTGGTAAGGTTTGCGATTTATTAATCAATAAAATGTGCCAAATGGACAACTTTTGATTATTTGACCGCATTTTTCTCAAAATTGGTACTTGATAGTTAGTTTTGAATTAGCAATGAACAGGAAAACTCTTTCACTGTCAATAGCGTTTAGTCTCAGGGGTTTTATTATTTTTTATCGTCCTATGTAAAAAATCGGAAATTTAACTTTTTTTCTTGGCCCGCCAAAAAGAGTTTCTTTTTTTCACCAAATATTGGCAACTCTGTTTCCGTTAAGCTAGCTGTTAGTTGTCAGCTGACTTCCAATTGGACTTGCTCGCCGGCGCGGATTTCGGTTGAGTGCTTATTTTGCATTCAAATTCGTTCAATTAAATGCGAGTTTTGTGTAAATTGCACGGCAATCGCAATTAGAAAAGCGACAGTAATCGATCGTCGTCGAGTCGTGGGTGAAATTAAAACTAATCGAAGGCCGAGGGAAAGCGGATGCAGGTTTCAGCTGCGCAGTTTGGGGAAAACTAAGGAAAGAGAGACTCAGCGTTTGCCGTCCGTCTTAACTGGAAGAGTAAACAAAACACAAGCAGCATGACAAATATGCGCCCACCGCAGAAATCCAAGTTGCTGAAGGTCGTCATACTGGGAGATGGAGGCGTAGGGAAGTCTGCCCTGCTCACCCGCTTCGTTTCGAACCGCTACGAGGAGAACAATTTCCACACCATCGGCGTCGAGTTCATGAACAAGGACATTAATGTCGACGGCGAGCGCTACACATTGCAGGTGGGTGGTCTTACTTTAAACTTTATAGAAACCTAATAAATATTACGAAAGTAAAGGCCTTCGGTCTTTTGAATGGCCAGCAAAAGCCTGCAACAGTTGGGCAAGATAATGATTAGCCAAGCGTGCTTCCTCCTACTCCTCCAACGGCATGATCTGCCCTTTTAGTTTTTTGCAAAACCATCAGAATGCACCGGCATTTGGTTGATGTAAATACTTAAAAAGTGAACAACGATCTAGCTTTGTTTTTTCCTCCCTGTCATTCGGGCGGTACTGTGGTCAAGCGAATATTGAAACACCCAAAAAAAAATTGTTTTTTTATTATTATTTTTTTTATTATATTTGAGCAGTACTGTAACTACATAATATAAAAAGGAAAAACATTAAGTTATTATAGACAATGAAGTTTCTTAATAAAAGTTATTTTTGCTAGATCTAGATGGGTATTTTGACGAAAACACATCTGGTAAAGCAACCAAAGCTTAATATGCATTAAAAATCCTTTCAAATATATATGTATGTATATCTTTTAAAATGTTATAAATGAGTAATAAAGATGAGAATCTTAGGAATTAGAGGCCTTCATTTTGAAATTAGTTACAATAATTTTGTTTGTTTGTATCTTGATTTTTTATCTAGATAAAAAGTAAATTTTTTTATGTTCTATATTTAGAATTAAGGAAATTTTTGTTCTTATCCGAAACCACTGTACCTTTATTATATGTCTCTATCTCTTCCATCTGCCCCCATGCCCACTCGCACTCACACGGTCAGACAACGAATTTCTACTCAATTAACGTACATACATTCGCTCGGCATTGCAAAAAACAAAAAAACTGAAATAATAACAATAATAATGATAGTTTCTCTACTCGCTCGGTAGCTGTGGCTAAGCGGAGACTTTGTTTCATCCGCCGCCGCAGTTGGTGTCTGTTCTCAATCCCGATTCCCGTGTGTGTTTCGTAATTGTTTTTCACTTATGCTGCCTGTCGCCTGTCTTCAAAATTATAGAAGGCAAAACAAAATATTTTTCACAGTTCGCCAAGCTCGGAATATCGACGGGCTCATGAATATGCAGGGTCTCAGTGAGTAAGCAAAGTCAGTGCAGTCGAGGTGGTGGCGGGGACTCGACTCGGAATAATGATTCTAATTGAACCAACAACCGATGCTCCGGGCTCTAGAAAGTGCAGGAATGCGTCTTGTTAGGTGACTAATGCCAGGGAAATTCAACAGAATTCGTGGAAGAATAATTTTCCCTATCCCCAGGATCTTTGGGTGGGCGCAGAACCTGCAAACAGGGTATGTACAAAGCAAAAAAAAAACTTCAGGTTACTATGGGCAGCCCCATATACATATGTATGTATGTACATATGAATTTTGCTTGATTTCTATTAAAGCAAACGTAATTATTTGGTCAGTGCTAATGCAGTTATTTTCTATGGAAAATAAGTAAATTAGAAATCAAAATAAAACGATTGTATAGCCTTCAGGTGACATTTAAATATTAGCCTGATATAGGCAATATTGGCGACGAATCCGTAAAGGTAAAAACCATAAGGTTGTGAGTACAAATTTAAATAGTTTATTAGTTGTTTAAGAAGATAAATAAATAATAAAGCATTTGTCAAGCTTTAGTAGAAACTTAACACGTCATTATTAGTTTGATGGAACAAATATTGATTTTTTTAAACAACCTGTAACCTCTTTGAGGGTTTAATAGAAAAAAAAACTTGTTATATGAATAACTTGTACTTGAGTTTTTCGCCCTGAAATGGAATGTCGTATTTAACATATTTTACCTGGAAATTATATTTATGGAGCAGTTTATAGCGAATTTTTCCATTTAATTACCAATATATTAATACTAATAATAAGCCACCATGTTTATGGACATTTCCAAGCTTCAGGTATCCCTTTAAATTTAAGTTGAATGCTTATTCTTGGTTTTTATTTGTGTGGAATTTACTTTTAGGTTTTCCTGTTTCAATTTAATGTTTGTTCTTAGTTTTCTTTGTGGAATTCACTTTCAGGGCTTTCTCATTTGGTTTTATTTGCTTATCACTTTGTTATCAGCTTTAGGCACTGACTACCTCTAGAACCAAATATTTGCCTACCCCACAGAAACGGCTGTAAGGGCGCTGATGTAAGTGAGTCAGCTGAGCTAGCACTCTGATTTTGGATGTTTGCCCTGTCTCCACCATGGGAATTGGCGAGTTCGAATAACCATTTTAATAGACCGCTAATTGAATCAAGTCAATTTAATCAAAGTTAATTGCTGCAACTGTGTTTGGCTCTTCTCTTGAAATTAGATATGGGATACGGCTGGCCAGGAGCGATTCCGGGCGCTGCGCACACCCTTCTACCGTGGATCGGACATTTGCCTGCTGTGCTACGCCCTCGACGATCGGGACAGCCTGAATGGATTGGGTCTGTGGCGGAATGAGTTCCTCAACTATGCGGACGTGGATCCAGACAAGTTTCCCTTCATTGTGGTGGGCAATAAGGTGAGAAAAAGTCATTTAGTTTATTAAACTTGATAAACTTTATATTACACTTTGAGTATTTTGTATTTTAATAAAGTTTAATAAATGGAACAAGTGGATTAGACTGTAATCCCTACATGGCCGATAACTGATATCTTGATTTCGCTTCTTCTTCTCCAGAATGACATAGCGCCGCAAAAGCGCCAGGTGAGCTACGAGCGGGTACAGCAGTGGTGCGCCAACCAGAAGATCGCCTCTCACATCGAGACTTCCTCAAAGGCGGCCACGAACGTCGAATCCGCCTTCATCCTGGGCCTGCGGCAGTGGCGGCACATGGAGTGCGTAGCTGAGGCGGAACTGCGACAACAAGGCGACACTATCGACCTCACCCGCCCCATCCGCCTGGTGCAGCGACGCATCTGTTGCACGGGCGGAGGCCAGGGTGAAGGTCAAAATAGGGATGTGGATGCGGATATTGACAACGATGCCGCCATGCGGAGTCCGGCCAGGAAGGGGTTCGGGCAAAAGCGCAGTGCCGGCAAGGCGCCAGCCACCAATTATCGGCTGTGAGCAGACAGATTGCAGCTGTCAGGGAATCTACGCTTAATTTAACCACTTATCAAGGCCTCGACCTTGACTACTACGACCCTACTCCCAGCAAATGGATTCCATTCTAAGGCGTAGAAGTGACACAGACCAAAGTTAACCAACGATGCTGGCACATGCTGAAGCGATTTTACTTATTTTAAAGCATGTTTTGTATGATTTACTTTTTAAAGTAACTAGCAAACCAAATTGGCCTGCAAAAATAGCGAATACTAAGGCAGACAATGTGTTTGTCTTTAAATTTTAATTTGAAGGACTCCGGATTTGTTATTGACTTGTGTGGAATAAAATTAACAAGTTGACTGTACCAAAAAAATCTCTAGGGTTTTTAAAATTCTTTAAAAGGTGCCTAAAAGTATGCAATACAATGTTTGAGTTAATCATTCAGTGTAAAGTTAGTTTATTTACGATGTAATATTTTTTAGCATACTTTTGGACAGCTTGTAAAAGAATTTTCAACCCCTTGTGATATTTTTAGCATCCCCGATGAATAAGCTCTTATAATCGACTTGTGTGGAATAAAATTAATCAAAATGACTGTTCCAAATAATATGCGCTGATGCCAGAAAAATCTCTAGGGTTTTGAAAATCCTTTTAAAGGAGCCTAAAAGTATACAATACAATGTTTGAGTTAACAAATTCAGTGTAAAGTTAGTTTTTTTACTATTTAGTATTTTGTAACATACTTTTGGGCTCCTAGTGATTTCTGTAGCACCTCCGATAAATAAGCTTTTATAATAATTTTTGCTTGAATACTAAACGCTATTGCACTGTATAACAGTATAACAACAAGTGTCTTAAGGAATGGATATGAATGAATACCAAACCTTGCTTAAATTATATACAAAATGCGCTAAATTAATCTCGGGCAACTAATAAAAAAACTAAAAATGCTTTGATTGTAAGCTACAAATTGTAATCATTATTAGCATTTCGGTGTGCCTTAGAAATGACCAAATATTGTTTTAGCAAATGAAAAAAAAAATTATACTCTGTGCATACAATTTTACTCGAGCTGCACAAACGTTTCTAAGAAAAGGATAATTTTTTACTGCTTTTTACCCACTGTTTAAACGAGAATTAATACCCAGATTAATGGTATTACAAGAATACTGGATTAAAGTGATCAAAGTATGGAAAATAAACCTAAATGTCTAAAATTAACGCGCGTCTAAATTTAACTCCCCGATGGATGAGACAAAAAGACCACACTTCTACACGAACGAGTGTTTATATTTCAACAATTTTGGTTTAAATTGTACAATAGTAACATGATATAAATACGCTTACCCCAGGACTAAACATAATATGTGGGTATAACACTTTTGCTGGATTCGATCGGGACTTCGACCCTGATTAAGACTAAGGCAAACTCTAGGCGCTATTCACTAACAGGACAAGCGTATAACAGATCGAGTGCTTAACTATAATGTGAGTTATAAAAAACTATTGGGTAGTTCATTATCACTTGCTTCCGCCGAATGTACACAATGTTGAGCGGTAAGACAGATCACTTCTTCTTATAGCCGTACGAGTTGATGGCATCGAACTCAGAGTCGCACTTGAGCAGCAGCTGGTACCATTGGTCGCTGTCGATCCGGTTGGACTCGAGGATACCGCCGTAGGCGGCGGGCAGGCACTTGGGCGACATGTACTTGTGCAGGGACTCGCGATCGGTGCCGTGGAAGATGATCCTGCCGCGCAGCTTCTCCTTGAGGAAGGGCTTGAACAGCGCAAACACCACGTTGAAGATCTTCGGCTGGTTCACAATGTGAATGGCCTTAATCCTCAGCGGCACGGAGTCCTGCAGCCAGTCCACGATCCGCTTGGCGAACGGCGGCGTAAATTGCCAGGTTTGCTGCAGGCTGAGGCCGTCCATGTCGAAGATCACCACGGCTCCGCAGATCTGTGTCTCCGGTTCCAACATGGCCGCCTCCAGAAAGAGCACAGCGCCCTTGAACACCTCATCCAGGGTGACCTGCTTGTGTTTCCAGCGCTCTGAAATCGGAAATGGTAACGGATAAGTTAAGGATCGTGTACTTAAGTGCTTAAGGGATAAAGTCACTAGATGATTTGAAGACAGATGTACTCAAGTTAAGGATAAAATACACTTCAGATCAAGAATATTTGTTCTCAATTCTAGTGTGAGTACTTTTGTATTCATTTTGAGTTTTTTTGTTCTCAAAGTGAGGAGAATTTTTGGCAAATCCGTCTTAGAATGAGGAAAGTACGTATTTGAGAACGCGGTTTCTCAATTTCAGGATGACGAATAAGAAATCGAAGTCAGTGGCTTGTAGGACTTTAAAAAAAGTAGCTATGGCCAGAAAAAATAGCTATCTAACTACAAAAAGGGCTAGATTTAGCCACAAAACTACAATTACGGCGCACTGGTGCGGTTGTGCATAATGTGCGTGTGCCGGTAGAGACCGGGCAGAGAAATTCTATAACACGAGAGTCCGGCTTGTGGCCAGCACTGATATACAAACATAAACCATCAATTGATTGTCTTTTATAAATTGGTTAAAAGAGAATCAATAACTTATCCCCTAAAGAAACATTTTTGGTTGTTTGCACTTACTGCCCAGCTCCAAAACCAAAATGCGACGCCCACACTGATCTCTGTTGGGAAAGACGGTGAGTATATTGTGCTTAAAGATGTTTGGCTCCCCCGACGGCTTCAGGTTGTTGTACACATCCGAGTGCTTAACCTTGAAGGAGTAGTAGCGCTTGATCTGGTTCAAGAATAAAATCTAACATCATTATCTGTTATGGATTTCAGTAATTGAAATCTTACCAAGTCACGGGCACTCTCCGGATAATACTTGCAGGGGCGCAGGTATCGGATCAGCCACTCCTCGTTTCCCTTGGGATACAGCAAATCGGTCTCCGCTGAAACGGAAATAGCAAAAATAATTAATAAGCAAATGCATTTTAAGCAACATCAGCAATGAAAAGACAAAGTTTGAGCAATCATCAGGTAGATGCAATTATAAAGGAACAATTATTAGTTATAGAGAACGATTGCAAAACAAATCGATCGAGGGAGTGACACTCTTAGCCTTCCTCTGTGATTACAAACACGAAAAGTAGTAGATGTAGTTGTATTAAATTATAGTTTATGGTTAAAGTGTAGGAACAGATATATCCGATATTTAATGAGTGCCTTGGGTTTTATTGAGAGTTGCATCAGATCACATAGCTAGTTATCAAGTTCCCATTCAAGCTAAGTAAAAGGTCATGAAAGTTCCACCTAAAAGTACTTGTAATCATCCAGAAACCGAAGTATGGCCAAGCTTTTAAGTTAATTAAAATGTATTCTTCCTTTATCTAATGAAATGCTAGTTTTTTTTTATCTATAAAGTAGTAACTACTATTAAAATAATTCAAAGGCTCACCATATTCTAGCATTATACGCTTTAAGTATAAACAGATTGCCCCGATCACTGATAATTGCTTAATCTTGAAAGGTCACAATGATTAAAGTTAATATTAGGGTGGGTATTCCCGAAATAATTAACTTTGAAAACCTACAAAATCACATCATAGCCTCCAGCTCATATTAATTGATAAATAATTTAGTAAATAACAATATAAGTTCGCCATAAATATAGAAATAATATTTAAATATATCTTACAAAGCTTACAGCTCAATTAGAGATCATCGCTTACCCTCTAAGAGCCGGGCCAGCTCCTTGGCGGCCTCCTTCTGGCGCTCGGGCGTTTCGCGCAGCTCCTTGATGGCCACCTCCTTGCCCTGGGCCGTCGGCTCCCCGAGCTCGAACTGGAGCGTGTAGTCGCCCACCTGGAGCGTGGGCAGCTGGTCGATATCCGACAACATGGTGGGCACTCCTGAAAGGGCACACATCCATTAATATTCAATTAGCGAGAGGTGGCTTCTGTACTTTGATCTCGACAGATCCGGATTTTTTTCTAGAGTCACTTGGGCTGGCTGACAACAATTGCCAATTAGTTGGCAGTACTTCACAATTACTTACTCATTTCGCAATTGTTGTTGGCTCTTCTCAAACTAAAATTATTCTGCTGTAAGTTTCAATTTGTTTGCGATCTCAACCTTTGGGAGGGGAACTCTATTTAGAGGTAAATGGGTGGAAAATTTCAATTTATTAATGAGACAATCCGGCGCAGAGGGGGGACTGACTGCGTCGCGATCGCTTTATTTATCACCTGGCCAACCTTCACCTTGACATTCGCAACTCATAGCGGAAGGCGAAACCGAAGATTTTGCAGCATCGCAAAAACGGTGACCATCGAAGACAACGGATCGCGACTAATGCAATTCTTGCAGACGAGATGCGATGCTATTGAGCTGTCACCGGTGAGGTGACGAAAGGGGAAAACCTTGAGCTGGATTCTCCAGACTCTTGACACGTTCTACTTGAACGAGCGACAATGTAGTTGAACGAGTTTTAAATGGCGAAACTTGCACTCGGAGTCCGAGTCTGTGAGCTTGAATTAAGTAAAATCTAATTAATCTGGCTGCTGGATGAACTCGAACCAAATTAGCGCCATATATTTTCCAACTCGTTGCGCAGTCCGAATAATCCAAAACAAAAGATTTGAAAATTAGCATCAGAGGCATGGCATTGAAAATTTCTACCAGCTTCGATTAGATCGGCCAGGTGATATGCTAAAGCTGTCGCATATTTTCGCATTCATAAATGACACACACTATGTATGACACCTTTGAATTGTTAATGTTTTGACCGAGCTGCTGATGGCTGGGAAAATACGAAATATAATCGAAGTACCGAAGTAACCGAAACTTGTTTTGGATCTTGGCTTTTTGGGTTTTGGCGTTTGGCTAACAGTAATCCGCGAGCGCGAAGACGGCCAAAACTGAAGAAGCAGGGAGACGCGTGCAACAGAGCCGAAAGCCCAGATGAAACTGTTGCGGCCAAGAGCGCGCTGCGGAGATTTTATGCCAGGCCAAGAATCAAAACTGGATTTAGCAAGAGAGCGCCAAGAGAGTGGGCGACGGAGACGCGCTTTTAGCCCAGTGTTGCCAAAGCAGCCTTTTTTCCAAGCCACACTTGGGGCTTAGACAAAGCTGGCGGGTAAAATAAGTTATGAGTTGGTAAGTTTTACCATTTTGTTGATAAACTTTTTCAAAACCTATTGAAAAGATCACCCTAAACTATTAGCATATCAAAATAAACAAAAATATAATAATTGTATTGAAATAAAACAATAATTTTTAAATTAAAGAGTTTATCCAAAAAGTTAACACAACTCTACAAAAATCTGAACTTGAGCATGCCATTCACGTGTGTGTTGGACAGAGGAGAGAGACACAGAGACAGAGCTTCAGATGCATCATCATTGGGTAATGATGCCACCTCAAGCCGGTTTCAGTTTCGCTTTCAGCTCTGAAGTTTTCACAGCCCTGCTTTAGCTAATTTATTCGGGTTTTCTTGAAGTGTAATTGCCCAGATCGCAGGGCACTCGAAAAACCCTTGGCTTAGGCATTTCCTACAACGACCCTGAAACTCCGTGCTCTGTGCCATCCGGTTTCAATGCTGCCCCGCTCCACGCTCTACGCCAATTAGTGCTTACACCTGTTTGGCAAACATACAGCCGGGGTCAAGTCAATAGCACAGCTTATCAAAGTGGCAGGGCCTTTCCAAGTGGATAATATTTGTACAATCCAGTCAACCAACATTCATATGTTGGGAGAACTTATTAATTATTGCATAAGAAAGAAAAGTACTTTAAGAAACCCAAAGTTGACTTACAGATTTCTTAAAATTATTAGAATTATTTGGAATTCCCAACTTATTCTAGCCCCAAGCATATGGTAACATTATTGAATTCTGAGACGGAAAAGCAGAAGAGTTGTCTTCTTTATAGTTCCCAACTGGTAGATGGATAAACTCAAATATAGTTCTATGACTGGTACACGAAATTACCCATTTGAATATCCAAAATAACTGCCTTGATCCTTACAACAAAATACAAAGAAATTTGGACATAGGCAAAAATATGAAATGTACTAATAGATATTAAAAATCCAGTCCTATTGTTGCAACCCCATCTGTCCGGTCCCCATCGCATATTTGGTACAATTAACACGTCCCAAAGCTCAGCACCCTCTGTAAAGTATTGTGTTGTGGTTCGGCGTCCGGTTTTGGACAAATCGGTTCAATCGCACGATCGCACGTGCGAAGACTTCGGCCATTCATGGTTTTACGCTTCGTTATACTCTCGTTTTCATTTCGGCCAGATTCGGGGCCTGAAAGTGGTCTATTTTTAATAGCGAACTTGAAGCGGGGACGCACACAGAAGCTGTGGTCTATGAAACCGCAGCAAGAAGCCCTTTTCGGCTGAAGGAAAGAGCCATTATTTCCAGTAGGGAAAGTCTGTTTTGTGAGAGTCATTCTGGGGTTAAAACCCATTGCAATGTCAGCCGCCGCCCTTCGATTTTTTGCAAAAAAAATTAAATGCTACATGAGAAACTGGATTTCGAAAACGTGGCGACAATAGCAAGGGCGATCCCCACGTATAAAGTGCTTTGACCTTACTCTGCGAGGTAATAAAAAGTACAAGAAACATGTACTCGTTAATACAAAATAAGAAAACTTTCAACAGGTTAAACATGGTAGGGGCAAAGAATGGGTAAATAACTGATTAAAAAATCATTACATTAAAAGGGCTGCTACAAAGAGAAATCATGATTAATGATTTAATTAGCATTTCCTTACTACTGTGGTGACAAGCTAGAATTGCATTTGTAAGAAATTAGAATTTGTTCTAAAACTGCATCAAAAATTGCGGGTTAAAAAATATATATTTATTTAACTGTAAAAAAAGATTTAACCCCAAAATTTTGCGTTTGCCGACTTCCAATAGAGAGCTTTGGGCACCATTTTTATACCCATGCAGGGTATTGTAATTTTGACCAGAAGTGGAGGAGGCATCTCGGACCCCATAAAGTATATATGTATGTATATTCTTGATTTTATCGACTTTACAAACTTCGTAATGCAGTGCAGATAATTCGAATGGAATTGAATTTTTTGCTTTCGCTACTTTAGCTGTTCTTCGCTGTTCTTCTCACCCGCATGGCGTCGGTCCGGTGGAGCAGAGGAGGATAAAGTGCCCGGCTGCTTTGGCGGCAGACAGGGCATGGCAGCAGGGGCGGCGGTCAACATAGTCACGACAACGATGCAAATGGAAAACCGATACTACACACAGACAGCTAACGCGACAAGTATTGCATATGCAAATGCCAATGCAAATCAAATGATTATTATATTTTCTCAAAACTGCTCGTTCACGCCGGGAGCATCGAATCCCGCACACGGTAAATGGGTCAATGTCGGCGAGTTACTGAACCTTACATCGAATTCTCGACCGAGCAACCGACCGAACAACACACGCCAAAATAATGAGGAAAAGGCACAGCAAAAAAGAAACTTGCACAGACAGTGATGAGCATTGTTTTAGGTACTTTGAAACTTGAACTGAAATAATACATTGAGGATTTCTACGAAGCAATGGCTTTATATAGGAAATATCTTTAATAAAAGGGTACTATTAGCTTTAGCTTTTATTTGTAGTTTTCTTATTGCATTATTTTTCATTTGAACCCAAATCATTGTAAAAATGTCTTCTCTTTTATTTTTTAGGGGGTGAGAAATAAAATTGTGTTTCCAGAAAAGTAACATATTTTTACAATACTGAATTTTAATTCGGGATTTAATTCGGGATTTTTAGGTTCAAATAGAAGATTGACTTATAATAAACACAAACATTTTTTGTTTTTTTATTACCTTTAGATATATCCACAGTGCCACGATAATTGCTTAATTATTTCTATTGAAAAAAAAAATCACGAAAACTATATAAATTTCAACCGCGGCTTTAAGTATTAGCTTCAGCAAAAAATATAAACCGGTTCTAGAATAATTAACATTAGCAAAAGACAGTACATAAAATATTAAAGCAATGAGTCAGAAGACTCGACTTTAATTACTTAATTGGCATAGGAAATTCAGCGATTACTACAGATAATTCATTATTGTATAATAACCGTTTTTTTAAGCAGTGATACCAAGCCAACAGATTGACATATTAGAATTACTTTTGTGTGAGCAAGTAATAAACGAAGTGGCTAGATATGAGAAAAATAAAACTAAAACTTTTTGTAATATGGCATAATGATTAGCCATGAATAAAAAATGGCTATAGAACACAACAAAATGTGTCTAGAATTGCAACAAATTTGCAGTTTAACCGAAGGGGTTTTTTGTGCGTACTGTGCATGTGCCGGCAGAAGCCGGGCAGATAAATTTGTTTACTCGCGATTCAGGGCTGTGGGCACCACTGCTTTTCCTAGGTTTAATCAGTTCAAAGTCTTAAGCCCAGCTTTCTTTAATTATTGCAATAATCTATTCATTAAAATGTATTTTTATGGCACTGTTCCTGTAGTTCCAACCATCGACAAAGTACAAAAACAATCGTAGTAATGGAAGCATTAATTTAGTTTAAACTCACCTTAGTTTAATGAGCGCTCGGCTAGTCCAAAATGTTGGTGTATATGGCGTAGAATTCCGTTTAAAGCTCCCTTTCGACTCCGATCTCGCGAGTTGGGACCAATTGTTCAGACTGGAAAGATAAAGCTGCACGTCAAGTCGTTTTATACCCGCCCCTTCTATGTACAGCGACCACTGCACATATGTACGGACAACAAAGTTATAGTGTATATAAGGTCAGCGCGTTTTAATAGGTCATTATAAGCGACCAGACTCTGGTCAAAGAGCGTTAAAGAGCACGTTGCGAATCACCGCCGCGGTGGGATCTTTCGATTTTTGCCTTCTTTACACGCTTTAAGCCAAGAAAGTGTGTGTTCAGCATAAAATGTATGCTTCTCCCACTCTTTTTAAACGTCTTTGACAAGTGTAAGTGGATGTATGAATTTTCTTACAGTGTAGCCTAGTTAATCATCAGTGTATAGCAATTAACATTATTAAATGTGTTATTCGAGCAAATACACTGGAGCACTGAACTTTTAATATTTAATTAAATGTCTTCTATCAAAATATTAATATATTCTTTGCCCAAAAATATTTTTATATTTTTATTTATAGGTATAACCTCTTAAAATTTATCTAACACATAAAATAATTTGCATTTTGTTAAGTGATTTAATAATCTTGGGTTGCAAAACTATTTTTAACTCAAAAAAATTAGCCTGAAATTAGAACACAGTTTTTTCCATTGTTGTTTCACTGAAAAGGTTATGTAATCTACTTTTGAGATTTTTTTTCTGTTATCTAGGCTCGTAAAATACGCTCTTCGTAGAAAAATTCTGGTAAACATTCAAGTATGTAAATATTCTAGAATTAAACAATTTTTTTTTACACATTTCGGGAAAAAAGCGTTATATCTTTCATTAAAAGGTTAAGTTTTTACTAAAGGATTTAATTTTGAAGCTTGATATCAGTAGATACCGTCGATTTCGTACAGTGTACCGCGAATAATCCTCTGATGGATACTTTTTACATATGTAAACGCCGACTTGGACGTAATTAAACTTGAACTTTTGAACGCTCCGTACACACAACTAGTTTAGAGTCTAATCGCCTGTGTGTGACTGAGTAAAAAACTTGTTATAAATCTCTCCGTCTTATGTAGTTCACAAAAGTAGACGGCAACAAGAGATTAAAATGGGAATCACAACAGGACATGAAAATAGGGCTGCTGCTATTAGCTTTAACAGTGGCTCTGTTCTGTTGATAACAGCCTTTTCTTTTGGATTTGTTAACATACACAACTATGCAGATACGCGGATATGCGGATAGTTAATACTGCGATTATCACACTTGAAACAGCAACAGCGATTTTCTGGCAGTAGGTAGCGACGCTCGACTTGCGTGTCCGCGATCCACGATCAAGTGATCAACTGACGGGGCGATGGATAATGCAAACTCATTTGCTTTTAGTTTCAAGCGCGAGCAATTAATTAAGTATTTCGCTGCTTACCGCCGTTTCCAAATGTATTTCAATTTCATTTTCTTGCACTTGCTTGCGCCCATTCTCCGTATAGGATCGTCTGATGGTTCGTCAGTTCCTCAGTTCCTCAGTCACTCAGTCAGTCAGTCACCTTCGCCCATGGAGCTACGTCAGCTTTTAAAGTCCGTGCCGGCAGATTATTGCAATTAGCTTAGTCAAAGTACAGCACGCTGAAAGCTGAAAGTAAACCCAGCGATGGATGGCATTAATCAATTTACGAACACGCAATCCCAGCGACAGCTGAGCGCCCGGAATAGACAATCAATTATCCACTATTTACATGCATTTAATTTGAATGTCAAATTCAGTTGGGTCGTCCCAAGCTTACCCTATTATGACAGTTACAATTATTGAGAGTGGCTTAGATCTAGGTCTGCTATCAATGAGTATCTATGTCCTAGGTTCTACATAAATCGAGTTGCTTCCATATTCATTGTCTGTATTGTCGAGTATAAAACGTACATTTGACTAAAACGAAGAGATATTGTGCAGACAATGGTTGCTAGATATTGCTTACTTACAATCTAAGTAGGGGAGCGTTTTCCCGGATGTTTTACAAGGTGAAAGCTTACACTACGTATGTATGTACCAAAGGTTCAATTATTAAATATGCCAACGATATTCACTGCTAAAGTCTTTAGTGTCGCCTAAGAACTAGGGTTGCTCTTTAAGTACAGGATCAAATCTCAGTGGGGATGCGCGTATTTACAATACAAACATAAGAGCCTGTTTACGGGTGAGTTCTGATTCTGGGTCCGCGACTTCGCCTTCGACGCCTCTGCAATCATTTGGGTCGTATCTTCTCGTACATGAACTTCTGCACATGCTTGTTGTCCGGCTGCATCAGCTTCTTCTTGTTGAACTCGAACTGAGCCAGCGCAAACTCGTAGAGATCTGTTTCCATTTGCCAGATTTTTGTCTTTTGAATTGCTTGGATTGTGGCCTCGCTGGGCGGCAGCTTGGACGATGTCACGCGCAGATGAGATTTGTTTGAGTTCTGATAGTGCTCGCGAAAGCCATGGAAGATTCTGAAAATGTTTATGTTTAATGATAATCGGTGGTTCCTTATCAGTAAGCTGCCTCACCTGGGAAGCGACCTCTCGAGCAGATCCACAAACTCGTACATTTGCTCGGTGACGCCGACTAGAAAGTACTCGTTGACCAGATTGCGCTTGGCCTGCTCCAGGGCCCAAGTGCTGCCGGGCTCCCAGCACTCGGCTGCATGGCCACAGAAGAAGGGAATTTGCAGCCACATGTTCTTGGGATCACAGTCGGGTTGTTTCTGCACCACGCACTCGTCGAAGGTCTGCGAAGAGCAAAGGGTATTTGATTCGCTTAAGGCATCCCTAATTTCGGGTTCAGCCTAGCACTTACTATTTTATTGCCCGCCTTCTTGCGCACTAAATTCGGTCTGTAGTTGTCGCCGAAGCGAAGGAAGTAATAGTAGGAGACCAGTCTGTCCAGGGGCTTACGCACTAGGTTTATGTAGATGGGCTTCTGGGCGATTTGGAACCTGCAAGGAGAGCTGAAGTAGTGCCTTTCATGGATTAAGGATGCCGCTGTCATACTTTGAGAAGTCCAAGAACGCCATGTGGCCGTGGAAGAGGGCTGGCCGCATCTCGTGCCACCGGGACACGTTGCGCACGAACTGAATCTGGTTGGGCAGCGACAGGACATGCATGTTGGCAGTCACATTGATATGCAGCACATGGAATTTGTTTAGCTTGCACAGGTCGTAAGCAATATTGACGAAACTAGTGGATCCCGTCTTCGGCACGCGGTTATACAGCACCACCAGCTCGGCATCGTAGTCCAAGTCGTCCGTGGACGGGGCATGTGCATCCGCCAGAGTGCTGCCACTGGCGGTCAGCTTGGACAGAGGCTTAAAGGCTGTGTACAAAAGGTCAGATAAGGCATCTAATCTGCGAACGGCGACACTCACCATGCTCAAAGCGAATCTCCGACCACAGCAACCAGTATCCAGCGCAGGTGAGGACACACAGGGCAATCAAGAGCAGCCAGTGGGTGGGTCGCAGCAGTATCCACATCCTGACCAGTTTCCTAAACATGTCTCTTCCTTTCTGGTTTCCAGAAGTCTACTGGCCAACTCTGCAAAAACATCGAAAATTTAATGCGTTCGTTGCAAACACCAAAGTTGGTTGGGGAAGTAATACAAAATGGACTAACAACAAATTTCGATATCGATACTATTATATAAATACAATATCTGATATCGATACTGTTTTTATCGATATATGAATATATTAAAATAATATTATTAACAAATTGTTGCCATAACTTTTAAAATTGACTTTACTCAAAATAATTTAATAATATTTAACATTGTTTTTTAAGTATATCAAATGTTGCTATAAATAAAGCAATGTTTCATTATGTTTTCCATAAACTATACATTCTACACTATTCTCTTTCCACACCACCCAAGAGGTAGAGAAGCGGCGCGTATTTTTTAAAGTGGTATCCCCTGTAGGCCTTGTCCACTAATTAATAATAAGTAATAAATAAAAAACAAAAACGAACTATATATAAATGGAGATAATAATGAATAACAAAAATGTACTATATATATGAATAAAAAATAAATAAATTAATTAATGAATTAACAGAAAGGCGGTGTGTTCTAGTTAAACGATTAAAGGGAATATATTACGAATATAATAATATAAATTATAAAATTAGAAAATATGGATGGTGTAGTTGGAATAAATTAAAGCTAAGATAATGATATGAATAAAATATATATATATAATATATATAAAAGGAAGAATTAGAAGCGTCGTGCCTCGGAAAGCGCAAGAACCGCCAAAATCTTGGGGTAAAAGTCCTCGCCCTGTTCCAGCAGATCTAGCCCACTTACCCGCAACGAGGTCAGAGCCGTCCGTAATCCCAGCTTCCACCTTCGCCCCATTTCCTCCAAACTATCGTTATTGCAATAGGAAGGCTGAAACTGATGTGCATTTGGGTCAAAGTCAAAATATCTGGACACTACTCTACGCATCATCTCAATTTCTTTAGAAAAAATAGGTTGGTTATTTTGGTTATTAAGTTTAACGTTAGACTCTAATAATTTGTTAATTTCAAAATCTACACTTGTTCTAATATATATCTGGCTGTAGAGGTCTTTTAATATGAAGTTCTTGCCATCGTCTGCACTTAAAACTAATTGGCTGTGGCGATGATCCCACAGAAGTGGGAGATCGAAAGAGTTTTGGCAAATTAATGAATTTAAGGGACCCCTGTCGCAGACAATAGCCAAAAGTAAGTTAATTAATTTACAATTTTTGAGCCATTTTAAAACAAGTTCAACCATTAATAAAACGTGATCGGCTTTAAAATCCAGTCTCACTTCCAAATACACAACCTGAAAACTCAATCCGTCTATGGATTGGATGGCGAAGGTGTAGCTCTCATAGTAGATAGTGGTGTCTGGAATCTGAAAGTAAAAGAAAATTGAGAATACATATGTTAATTTTTTATATCTTAAAAATATATATATTTGAGTAATCATAATCGGCTTAATTTCTCATAAGTAAATCAAGACTCGATTGTACAACAAAGATCTGTCTGTGATTTTGGCATATAATCGAATCTTGACTTACTTGTGAGAAATTAAGCCGATTATGACCTCGAGTTAGCTAAACTTAAAAATATATATTATATTTATACATTACATATAATTTAATTAAATTTAATTTCATTTTATTATTGTATAATATATTATATTTTATATTTATTTTTTGATATTATATTATATTTTTTATATAACATATTTTGTATCATATTATATTTATTTTGTATATTATTTTGTATTATTTGACGTTTGTTATAAAAAATGCCCGAAATTATGCAGTACATTTGTATTATTATAAATAATAGCCACGATGCGATGTCGTCTCCAATTGTCCCTTTCAAAACTGTCACCACTAATT
Source organism: Drosophila triauraria (assembly GCA_014170255.2). Lineage (NCBI taxonomy): Eukaryota > Metazoa > Arthropoda > Insecta > Diptera > Drosophilidae > Drosophila > Drosophila triauraria. The sequence continues at coordinate 20,666,019 of CM024334.1, forward strand.
TGACGGCACTTGCACCTGTATGCGTGAGACACCGATCTATGCATGTTTTCGAAATGGCCGAAAACGGCCGATGTGACGAAAATTGGCGAAGTTTTCACAAATTTGATTTGAAACTTGATCTCTTTTAAAAACTAATCAAGCCAATTAACTAATTAACCACTTTTCACTGAAAAAACACACACTTTTCACACACATACCGTTGGCAAGGGGAGCGCGTCGAGGACGAGATAGAAGGGTTTGGTCCAGCCCCCCAGCGACCGCAGGAGGTTGGCCTTACACTTTTCTACGTCGCCCTCGAAGAACCGGTGGAACCGGGCGAGAATCGCGTCCAAGTCCCGATCCCTTAAATGGGGAAACCGGCGAAAAACCGCTTCGAAATCTAGAATTTGGGAAACCGCAGCCATCTTTGGAAAAGCTAGAACACAACGCGCGGAAAAAAGCTAGGGGTGGGGGACAATACTTTTAGTTGAACAGGTATCGATGCATCGGTTCATCGACCCATTTTGCGATACTTAAAATGTTTAAATCTTTTATTTTAACACTATTATGCTTTAATTAACTTAATTAATTTAGTATTCGGGCTGTATGGGCTGTGGTGGCCGTTATTTACCCTTCTGACCTTAATAATTAAGTAATTTATGAAATATCGAAAGTCTTATTGGGGTACATCTCTAGTCAGTTAAACCGATCGCTAAATTTGATTTTGCCAATCGGGAACTAATCGGGAAAAGAAATGGACGCGCCGAATAAAACGTTCATGTATTTGGAGGGGATGACCTCCCGTGACCTCCGCGAGGTCCTCAATTGGGCCTCGGCCAGAAAAGGCGCGGGAGGCCCCCCCCCGAGCGCAGCTACGGGCGGCCAGCCAAAAATAATTGTCAATGGCCAGGCGATGGATCCGCCGCAGGAAGCGGACCAGGAGATGGCTCCGCCGCCAGAAGCGGACCAGGAGATGGCTCCACCGCCTGAAGCGGACCAGGAGATGGCTCCGCCGGCAGAAGCGGACCAGGAGATGGCTCCGCGGCCAGAAGCAGAGGTGCAGCCAGAAGTGTGGGTCGATGACCTGCACGAGGAGGCTGCATCTCTGCAAGAGGCGTCCCCGGAGGAGAGGAGGTCCCGGACGCCCTCGACGTGGATGGAGCTGGAGTGGGAGGAGCCCCCAGCTGTCTATGCAGAGCATAGCTACTGCCGCCTGCCGACCTTCTTCGTCACGATGCGGGCTGAGAAGGCGCGGGCGAAGAAGGCGCAGGAGAAGCTGGAGGCGGAGCAGCGCAGAGAGGCGAGGCTGGTCCAAAAAGAGGAACTCAGGTTGGCCCAGGAGTCAAAAATTCAGCGCCGAAAGGCCATGTTGGCCAAGATGGAGCAGCAAGATCGGGAACGCCGGCAGGTGAAGGAGCAGATCGCTGCCTTGAGGAGGGCCAAGGTGGCGAAGCAGGCCAAGGCGGACAAGCAGGAGAAGAGGGTGCTTAACGCGCTGCTGGGCGAAAGCACCTTCGACCCCAGCCAGCCGCAGCTTGAAGTCGACCAGGTAATTACGAAATACTTATTCATTATTAATTAATTTATTAATTTAATATTATTTATCTGTTTTCAGGACCGTTCCCTGGCCAGCAGCCACAGCCCCCGCGTCAAGCTGAGGAACCGCTGCTCGAACTGCTGGAAATGTTGCCATACCGTGACCCAGTTCGAGCAGCACACCTGTGGCACAATCGCGTTCGCCTGCCACTTGTGCCCGTTCCTTGGCCGCGACAAGGGATCCCTAGTGTTACACCTGTCATCGATGCACGGCATCAGGGGGAAGATAGCAGTAAAAAGAGTTCTCTTTTTAAACCAGCTGCGGGAAAAAAGAGGTATATTTAAATTTAAAGTTTTATATATAAATATTTATATATATTATATTATAGCTACCAAAGCTGCTGATCCTGCCACTCCTGCTGCCTCTGCTGCTGCAGTTCCTCCGCTGCCACTCCTGCTGCCTCTGCTGCTGCCACTCCTGCTGCCTCTGCTGCTGCAGTTCCTCCGGCTGCCACTCCTGCTGCCTCTCCTGATGCCACTCCTGCTGCCTCTGCTGCTGCAGTTCCTCCGGCTGCCACTCCTGCTGCCTCTGCTGCTGCCACTCCTGCTGCCTCTGCTGCTGCAGTTCCTCCGGCTGCCACTCCTGCTGCCTCTCCTGATGCCACTCCTGTGACCCCTCTAAAACCCGTGTCCAGCCTGACTAACGAAGGTATTTTATTATTTTATTATTATTCTTATTTTTTATTAATCTTCGATTTTGTTTCAGATTTAATTGATATTTTCAATTAAATTTACCAGCATCTGCCACTCCTGCTGCCGATCCCGATGCCACTCCTGCTGCCTCTCCGGATGCCACTCCTGCGTCTGCATCCTGGGCTACGACATGTACCGCATCCTTTCAAACGAAAAGGCCAAGGGTCTGCGCAAGAAGCAGCGCGAGCAGCTGCAACAGGCTCTGGCCGACCCAGGGCCGGATCTGGTGGTCTGCGACGAGGGGCATCTGCTCAAGAACGAGAAGACCTCGATCAGCAAGGCGGTCACCCGGATGCGCACCAAGCGCCGGGTGGTCCTCACCGGCACCCCGCTACAAAATAATCTCAGAGAATGTGAGTTTTATTATTATTTATTTCCTTATTTATAATAATCAAAATCGCTTCTCATCCCTCAGATTACTGCATGATTCAGTTTGTGAAACCGAATCTGCTGGGCACTTACAAGGAGTACATGAATCGCTTCGTAAATCCGATCAGCAATGGCCAGTACACGGACTCCACGGAGCGGGATCTGCGTCTAATGAAGCACCGTTCGCACATCCTGCACAAGCTGCTCGAGGGCTGCATCCAGAGGCGGGATTACTCCGTTTTGGCGCCCTATCTGCCGCCCAAGCACGAGTATGTGGTATACACGACGCTGTCGGAGCTGCAGCAGCAGCTTTATGGCTACTACATGACTACGCACCGGGAGCAGAGCAGCTCTGATATCTGCGGCAAGGGGGCGCGGCTATTCCAGGACTTTCAGGATCTGCGACGCATCTGGACGCACCCGATGAACCTGCGGGTGAACAGCGACAATGTGATTGCTAAGCGCCTGCTCAGCAATGAGGATTCGGATATGGAGGGCTTCATCTGCGACGAGACCGATGAGGAGGAGGCCGCCTCCAACTCGTCCGACAGCTGCGACTCCTTTAAGTCGGACGCGAGCATGTCGGGATTGGCAACCGGTGCTGGCAAGGCGAAAAAGCGAAAGACTCGCAATGGAACAACCAACAACGCTGGCGGCAACAACGACAGCGATTCCGATCTGGAGTTGCTGAGAGGCTTACCCAGCGGTGCCAGCGCCCAGAAGGATGACCCCTCCGAGTGGTGGAAGCCGTTCGTGGAGGAGCGAGAGCTGAACAACGTGCACCATTCCCCCAAGCTTCTGATCCTGCTGCGACTGCTGCAGGAGTGCGAGGCCATTGGCGACAAGTTGCTTGTCTTCTCCCAATCCCTGCAGTCGCTGGATGTCATCGAGCACTTCCTGTCGCTGGTGGACAGCAACACAAAGAAGTACGAGTTTGAGGGTAAGATGGGGGATATCTTTCTCTTCTGGAAACCATGCTAATATCATCTCTTCCGCCAGGTGACGTTGGCGACTTCAAGGGCTGCTGGACGAACGGCAAGGACTACTTCCGGTTGGACGGTAGCTGCAGCGTTGAGCAGCGCGTGGCTATGTGCAAGCAGTTCAACAATATAACCAATTTGCGGGCACGCCTCTTCCTCATCTCCACCCGAGCCGGCGGTCTGGGCATCAATCTGGTGGCCGCCAATCGAGTGGTCGGCTGTTTGCCGAGATTCTCACCGAGCACGACAAGTTGATCTTCAAGTACCACGAGCACAACTCCCTGCTGGAGCAGGAGGAGCACGAGAATCTGACGGAATAGGAGCGCAAGTCCGCTTGGGCCGAGTACGAGGCGGAGAAGACGCGCACCGTGCAGGCGTCGCAGTACATGAGCTACGATAGGAATGCCTTTGGCAGCTGCTGCAGCTGCTGAACATGAAGATATCCAAGGACCATCAGGAACTCTCGCAGAACCAGGTGATCCAGCTGGTGCCCACCTATCTGCAGCAGCTGTACAATGAGATGAACAACGGCGATCCGACCATGTACAAGGATCTGCTTGAACTGCACCATAACATTAGGCATCCCAGCGGGATGTATATGAATCCGCTGCTCTACGCCAACCAGCAGTCCTCGTCGGCTGGCTACAATCAGGGCAGTGGCTGTATGCCGCCGGGAGCGGTACCGGGACCGCCACCAACTGCAGCACCTGCTCCGGGCTTCGAGCCGGACAAGGTATACGAGATCGAATGGCAGCAGGACTCTTTAATTATTAATAATTTAATATTTCATAATTTAATTTAATTTAATTTTTATTATTACACGTAGACACCATATATCCCAGCATAAATTGAAAGTTCCACCAATAAAATAATAAACAAATAAATATTAATCAAAAAAAAATATAACTTTTGTGTTTTTAAGCAAATTTCAATAAATATCAAGATTTAAGCTTTTCGAATTTCGGTTTAAATTTCATCGAGATCGGAAATCAATAAATCTATAAACTGCCATAAAAACTATCGGCTAATTTATATACAAATGTAAATTCTACATGTAAAATGTAAGATACGTATGTAAAATTAAAAATCTACATGTAAAATGTATTTTTTTACTCGCAAAATCCCATACAAATGCCCCATACAAAATGCCCATACAATTTCATTCATTCGCGCACTTTTCGCGGATTTCTTCATTTCTGCAATTGCCCTTTGTCAGTGTTGCCAAACGCGCGCTGATCAGCTGGTCTCCAGTGTGACCAGTCACCGCCAATTGCGGTTTGCCTGGGATTTGTCGAACGGGTCACGCTGGAATCCTGTCTGCCGCCTTTTCCGACAAAACGCCGGTTTTAAAGAAGTACAGAAGACAGAAATAAATCAAACGCTAACCAGAACCAGAACCATGTCCATATCCAGCTTCAGCTTTGTCAACATGGCGGCCAAGCTCGACGAGGAGCAGGGCGTTACATTCCAAGACAAGGTCCTTACCTGGGACACGGCGGCTGATGGTGAGTAGAGTGACGCTACTTCTCTGGGAGCTGTGGTAACCGTAACTTTCCCCCGGCGAGCAGCCAAGGATGTGGTGGACGCGCTCAACAAGCAGTCCACGGTGCACTACCTCAACCTGGACGGCAACACGCTCGGCGTGGAGGCTGCCCAGGCCATTGGGGAGGCGCTGAAGCGGCACCCGGAGTTTCGGAAGGCCCTGTGGAAGAATCTGTTCACTCGCCGCCTCAAGACGGAGATACCAGTGGCGTTGCGGCATCTGGGCGCGGGGCTAATTGCGGCAGGTGCCAAGCTGACGGTGCTCGATCTCAGCGACAATGCCCTGGGACCGAACGGGATGCGCGGCCTGGAGGAGTTCCTGCGCTCGCCCGTCTGCTACTCCCTGCAGGAGTTGCTTCTGTACAACTGCGGTCTCGGACCCGAGGGCGGCACCATGCTGTCCAAGGCGCTCATCGACCTGCATGCCAACGCCAAGAAGGCGGGCTCGCCGCTCCAGCTGCGCGTCTTCGTGGGCGGGCGCAATCGACTCGAGAATGTGGGGGCTAGGGAACTGGCCAATGCCTTCAAGACCCTAAAGACCTTTGAGGAGATTGTCCTGATGCAGAACTCGATCTACAGCGACGGCGTGGAAGCTTTGGCCGAGGCCTTTAAGGAGAACCCGCACCTCCGAGTCCTCAACATGAACGACAACACACTGAGGCCCAAAGGTGCCGGCAAAATAGCAGAGATCCTGCCGTTCCTGCCCATGTGAGTGGAGTCGGTTAGGAGGAAACATAAATATCCATATATTATCTCTTTAAATATTTCTGTTTAGGCTCCGGGAACTCAACTTCGGCGACTGTCTGATTCGCACCAATGGCGCCTACCTGCTCGGCGAGGCTTTGGAGAACTCAAATGACAACCTGGAGGTGGTCGACTTGGGTTTCAATGAAATAAACAGCGACGGCGGCCTGGTCCTGGTGGGGGCCATGAAAAACAAGACCAAGCTCCGCATATTCAACCTCGATGGCAATTGCTTTGGCCAGGAGGGCTGCGAACAGGTCATCGCTGAGATGGCCAAGCTTGAGAATGCGGCCGCCCTGCAGCCATTCGAGGAAGACGCCTCCGAGGACGAAGATGCGGAAGATGAGTCTGGGGATGAAGGCGACGACGGTGATCAGGACGAAGAGTACGATGAGGACGAGGGCGAGGAGTATGATGAGCATGAGCACGCCAACGATACCACGGAGGAGGCCGACGAGGAAGACGAGGAGTATGCCGACGAGGCGGCCGAAGAGACGGCCTATGTCACCACCAATGCCTACGCAACAAAGGTAAGGGGTAGTTTGAGAGAAGACTAGAACATGAAGAGATCTTAAAGCAAGACTTCTCTCAAAAAACTCTTTACACAGCTCTTTAACGACACCACCAACTCGACTGCCAGCGATACCTTTGCGGTGGCCAACAAGACGATTAACCCAGCTTGTACGCCCGAGAAGTTTTGCCTCAGCCAGAAGCCCTGCTCCCTGGAACAATTCGACTCTCTGGAGTCGGACAACAAGCTGCAGGCCCTGCAGGGAATTTTGAATGTAATTAAACCTATTTGGAACTTGGGAGCTTCAGAAACTAACTTGATTAAATCTTTAGCAATTCACCGATGACAACCATCTGCTGCTGCTTGTCTTCACCACCCTGAAGTGCGCCCATCTGTCACAGTCCTCAAAAGCAGCCTTGGAGCTGGCCGTCTCACTGTACCAGCTAACCTTTGAGTATGCCATGAAGACCAAGCAGGAGACCCGTGTGACCAACTACGTCCTCAAGCAGCTGTGCCTCCTGCGCTGCGAGGAGCCCTTCAAGTCCGACTACGACGTCAAGAGCTGCCGATTCGCCTTGCGCGAGGCCATCCGAAGTCCGCAGTTTGCCAACGACAACATAAAGAATACGTTCAAGGTGTTCCTAGAGCAGGTCGATGTGTAAACCAAATTGGATGCATAGCCTGGCCAAAGAGACTCATTTCCTATTTATATTGACACGTTCCCAATTGCAGAATGAAAAGTTTCTTGGCGAAGGAAATATATGTATTTCTGTAAAAATTCTTGAAAATAAATGGCTCACTAAATGTCTGAATTTTAAGTAAAGTTTTGTTTCAAAGTAACTTTTAGAATTAAATGGGCAGCAACTCAGATTGATTTTAAATGAGCTTTCTTTAATTTTAAAAGCACTAGTTAACAGCAAAAAAGAGAAACCCACTTTGTTCGCCTAAATTTGAGTCGCTGGAACTTATTAACAATAAATATTTTAAATAACCGTTTTAAAGATATTCGCGAAAAACTGATTTTTTTACCCGGTACACATAGGGTACAAGGGTATTATAAGTTAGTGCCAACCGAGAATGTATGCAACAGGCAGTAGGAGGCATCTCCGACCCCATAAAGTATGTAGTATATTCTGGATCAGCATCCCCAGCCGAGTCGATTTAGCCATGTCCGTCTGTCCATCTGTCTGTCCGTTGCTACGCAAACTAGTCTCTCAGTTTTTTACCTATCTGAATGAAACTTATAGTCTTCTTCTAAGATCGGACAACGCTACACAAAATGAAAGTTACTATTAAGTTTTCCATATAATTTGAAATTTTTAGCGAATTATAAAAAATAAAGCATACAAAATACAATAAAAGAAAGCTAAGAATAAAAGGGTGCATAAATAACATTTTTTAAGGCAAAAAAGTTTGTTTTTTTAGAAAACGCCGTGAACTATTGTGTCGCACGGTACATTTTTTTCACTATCATACATATTGTAGTTTTCATATAAATAACTTCATATTTTTTTGAAAAGCTATTATTCTGTACTTAATAGATATCAAAGAGAAGATTTGGTAGAAAAAGTGCAAACGTTTTGAATGTTTTGCCTGCGAAAAATTAAATATATGTAAGTCTGCTTAAAACTTAAAAGTACCAAAAAATTAACAAATATTAGGTTTTTGGTCGATTTTTACATGAAAACATTAAGATATATGTAACCATTGTATTAAGAAAATTTTGATTTGGATTTGAGGTTTTTTTTATATGTAACCATACAAATACGATGATAATGAACATTTTAGTTTTCGGGCCTGGTGGACTTTTTCCAGGATTTGCCAATATGTAGATCGTGTTTTTCGGTATTTACCTCTCACTTCTCTCGTTACCAACATATCTTCAATTTTTTACTGGTTCGCACTAGTTATTGAAACCAAAACAAAGAAAACGTATTTATTTTGGATAAAACTGATTTATTTACATGAAAGACTGGTATGAGAGGACTACAAAACTATGTTTATAAAACATGGTAGTGGCAATACATCGATACTATGCTTATGTATTTATTCCTGTTGGTGGATTAGCTTGCTGCTCTGGGACACAGAGATCAGCTACAGTGAGAGAATGTAGCGAAGTTGTTGATTCCTAAAGTATAAAATTAAAACACGAAAAATAATAAACATTGAATTGATGTGTAAACTGCGAGCACATAAAGGGGCCATGGGAAATTATAAACAATTCCAGCGGGGTGGGTTTACAGCCTCCTCCGAGTAGGATCGCCGATATTCTTGCTAAATATTAGGTTAAAATACTTTGGGCAAAAAGGAGCAGTAGTTCGAATCCTGCGACATGGGTGCAAGTCGCTTCAGTTGCTCAGCTCGAAATCGGAATCGTCCTCATCTAGATCAATAGCAGCATCGTCGTCGTCGCTTTCGATGACGGCTCGCCGCTTCTTGGGCGGCGCCTTCTTTTTGGCTCCTCCGCTGCTGTCCTCGTCACGCGTGCGCTTGACTGGACGCTTTACGGGCGAGTCATCATCGTCGTCCTCAGCCGCGCCATCGTCATCGCCGGAACCTACATTGCCGCCTCCCTCCTCCTCCTCGGAGAAGAGGGAGCTGTAGTCGATCTTCTTGCTGGCTGCCCGCCGTCCCGGGCGGTCTGCTCGCGGAGCCACCTCTACCACCTCCTCATCATCGTCGTCTACCTCATCGGCAGTGCTCTCTTTCTTTACCTGAAAATTAATAAATATTTGTTAGATTTTTATATTTCAGAGATAGGTATAAGCCCTTACCTTGGCCTTGCTAAAGTCAAGCTTGCCCTGCTTGAGCCCGCCGCCGTTTTCCTTCTTCTGGCGCGGCTTCTTCTCGGCCGGCTCCTTTTTGACAGCCGCAGCCTTCTTAGTCTTAGGTGAGGCCTTCGTGCCGCCCTCGACCAGAGCATCGAACTCGTCCAGCTCCTCGCCATCAGCATTGGTGGCATTGGTGGCTTTGGCGGCCTTGCCCTTCGGCTCTTTCTTCACCTTGGGCTCCTTTGGCTCCTTTGGCTCCTTCGGCTCCTTGGCTCTTGCGGCAGCCTTGGCCGCCACCTCCATTTTCTTGACAATGTCTTCGGTGACCTTGAACTCAATTCGCTCGCCATCGGGATCGGGGAAGACGTCGCCGGTACCTCCTTGTGCCGCCGCTCCCTTCACCTTTCTGCCCTTAGCCGTGGTGGCACCCTTCTGGCCCTTCATTGCCTTGGCCGTCTTCATATTTACGCCCAGCTCGTCCAGTCGCTCCTTCTCCTCGACCTCGTTTAGCTTCTGCTCTAGGGCATCCAAATCGTCCAGCCAGAGCAGCTCCGGTGTCTTCTTCATCAGATTATCCAGCTCGGCCAGCTTGGCATCGCGCTGCTTGAGCAGCTCGTTCTTCTTCTCCTCGGTCAGCATCCACATGGACATGCCCAACAGGTAGTCGAACTTCTTGACGTCGGTCAGCTTCTTGAAGGCCTTGTCCGGATCCAACTCCTTCTCCTTCTTGACCTTGGAACTGGCGCTGGGAGCTGCCCCTGCCTCTGACTCCGCCTCATCATCCTCTTCGTCGTTTTCCTGTTCGGCATCTTCCATCTTGATGCGGCGCTGCCACTCCTTGACGGGATCTGCGCGGTAGCCACGCTTCACCAGCTCGTCGCACATAGCCTTGCGCTGCTTGTTCTCCACCACCAGCTTCTTCTCGCACTTCTCGAGGATGAAGCGAGCCTGGTCGCTGAGCCGGTCGGACTGCGCCGTCAGCATGCCCACCAAGTAGTCCTTGCGGCGCCCATAGTACTCGAGGCGCAGCTTATAGAACTCCTTAATTATATCGACGGAGCTGGCGAAGCGTCGCAGACAGTTGTTCTGGTCGAAGGCGTGCATCTGGTTGGTGGACATCGTCGAGGTGAGCTTGAACACGCGGAAGAAGCCGCCTTCCTCGTCCCGGATGCGGTTGAACTCCCCGGCCGTGAAGCTCACAACAAAGCGAACCGTGGTGTCCGTGTGGTACTCCCTGTACTCGGAGATCACGGCCTTGACCTTCTCGGTGCCGTTGGACAGCGGCTCCAGCACGTTCTCCTTGTAGTTCTGCGTCCAAACGCCCACCGGCAGCTCTGTGATCTCGATGCGATCGCCCGGCAGGAGCTGGATGTTGCCAGTGATCACGTACCGGCCATCCGAGATGAATTCCGTGTGCCCCTTGAAGTTCTTGTACCAGGGCTGCATGGGCTGCGGCTCCTCCCCATTGATCATCCGCTTCAGGTTGCGCATTATCTCGCGGGGATTGTGGTTGGGCACCTTGGTGGACCAGCCCGTGCCAATGCCCTCGGCGCCGTTGACCAGCACCATGGGAATGATGGGCAAATACCACGGCGGCTCTATCCGCTGGCCATCATCGTTCTGGTAGGCCAGCAGGGGATCGTCTAGGGGATGGAAGATGAGTCGCGTCAGCGGGGACATCATGGTGAAAATGTAACGAGCGCTGGCCGAGTCCTTGCCTCCGGTCAACCGGGTGCCGAACTGGCCGCGAGGCTCGAGCAGATTGATGTTGTTGGAGCCGACAAAGTTCTGGGCCAGATTCACGATGGTCATCTGCAGCGAGACCTCGCCGTGGTGGTAGGCCGACATCTCGGCCACCGAACCGGACAGCTGCGCCACCTTCACCTCGCGCTTGTCGTTCCTCTTGAAGCAGGTGAACATCACCTTCCGCTGGCCCGGCTTCAGGCCGTCGACCAGGCTGGGAATGGAGCGCTCGTTGTCGGCGTTGGAGAACAGCACCAGCTCCAGGTTGATGAAGTCCGCGTAGGTGATGTGCTTGGTGCCCTTGGTGTAGAGATAGCGCTCCGGCAGGCCCAGCTCCTTGCGGCGCTTCACCTCGTCCATGTGGTTGGTCAGCCACACCTTTCGCGACTCGATGTGCTTGCGGGAGAAGGCCATCACGATGCTCTCGTCGTCCACCGAGCCGTCGTACTTGAACAGGATGCGGTGGCGCTCCATGTCCTGGAAGTACTCCTTCGCCTCCTTGGAGGTCGAAGTACCCAGACCCTTATAGTACTTGATATTGTACGTGTGATGGTTGGCCGTATCGCTCTTCCACTCCTCGAACTCGGGCAGCGAGTAGAAGGACAGCTCCTCGTTCTTCTTTGTGGCCTTCACGATAGGCGTGATGAACTCCTCGAGGAACGGCAGGCGCAGCAGCTCCGGCCAGTTGGTGTGGACAAAATTGATAAGCAGACCCTTGATGTGGGAGCCATCCTGATCCTGATCAGTCATGATCATCACCTTGCCGTACCGCAGAGTCTTCAGATCGTCCTCGGTCAGATACTTCTTCTTGTACTGCAGCCCGATGATCTTGCACAGATTGTTGATCTCGGCGTTCTCCGACAGCTGCTTGAAGTTGGCCTCGCGCACATTGAGCAGCTTGCCCCGCAACGGGAATACGCCGTAGAAATTGCGACCGATAACGCCCAGACCGGAGACAGCCAGCGACTTGGCCGAGTCTCCCTCGGTGAGGATGAGGGTGCAGTTGATGGAGTTCTTGCCGCCCGCCTCGTTCGCGTCCTCCAGCTTGGGTATGCCCTTGATCTTGCTCGACTTGCGGCCGCCCGTCTTGGCGATGTCGTTCTGGGCCTTGAACTTGGCCCAGGCCAGCACAGACTCGACAATGCCCGACTTGGACATGCCCGAGATGAACTTCTCGGTCAGCGTGCACTTGGAGCCGAAGCTCTTGGCCTGCAGCGTCATGTTCTCCTTGGTCTGAGAGTCGAACGTGGGGTTCTCGATCAGACAGTTGACAAAGACCCACAGATGGTTGCGCACCTGGAAGGGTTTGATGCTGATGCCGCCTGAAATTACAAATAAAACAAGAAATTAAAGTCAACTCTTTTCCCTTCAATCTCGAGTACTCACCCTTGTTCTTTTTCTTCAGCACCTCTATGAGCTGCTTGATCACATTGTCGACCACATGATCGACATGGCGACCGCCCTTGGTGGTGGCTATCGAGTTCACGAACGAGACTTGCTGGAAGCCCCGGTCGGAGGGGCAGCAGGCAACTTCCCAGCGCTCGTTGGCCACTTCGTGGACGACTTTGATGGGTGGTCCGTCGTCGTCTGGGTTCTTCACATGCAAGTCGATGTAGTCCCTAAAGTTCTTTACCGTCACCTTGGTGCCGTTGAGGAAGACGGCCACGCCCTTCGAGGAGGCGGCTATGTCGTAAGCACGACGCGACATGAGCGCCACAATGTCCTCGTCAAGGCGATCCATCTTGAACTTGGCCAAATCGGGGCTGAACGTGATGCGGGTAAAGTCGGTGCCATTGAAGTCCTTGATCTGGTGGTTTATATTTTATTAGGGATTAGAAGATTCTTTGGGAGACTTGCTTTTGAACCTACCGTAACGTCGGAGGCCTTGCCCATGTTGTTGCCCCAGGTCTGCTTGAAGCTCTTCTTGTACTGCTTCGTGGCCGTCTCCACGGTGAAGCTGGTTGAGAATATATTGCAGAGCTTCGCTCCGTAGCCGTTCCTGCCACCCGTTACCTTCTTCTCGTCGTCGTTGTAGTTGGAGGAGGTCAGCAAGTGGCCGAAGATCATGGTGGGCACGTACATCTTCTGCTCCTTGTGCATGGTCACCGGAATGCCCTGACCGTTGTTCCAAATGGACACAACATTGCGCTCCGGATCGATGTCCACCTTAATGGTGTTCATGGACTTGTCGCGCTGCTTGTTGTCCGCCGCATTCACCAGGATCTCGTCGAAGATCTTGTACAGCCCGGGCACAAATGAGATCTCCTTCTGGATCATCCGTTGCTTCTCGAAGTCGAAGACCCACATCAGCTCCTTGGTGAACTCCACGGATCCGATGTAGGAGTCCGGTCGCAGCAGGATGTGCTCCAGCTGCGACTTCTTTTGGTACATCTGCTCGATGGACATGGCGTTGCCGTTCTCCATGCTTCTGCTGCTGCTGTGGCTTAGCTGCCTCTTCTGCAAAGATCAAAACGTATATTTTATAGTTAATTAGTCATCGAGGTGGCGAACTAAACTTAGAATACAGCTTGAGGCGTTCTAACCGTACTAAGTTAATTTTGTATCGTCCCCTCTGTTATTTTTCTTCACTTTAACTACAGTAGATTCCACATTATGCACTATTAATAGATAATTCTCAGCATTATTAAATAAAATATGAAATTCTGCTGAAGAATTTTTATAAATTTTATATTATTATATTTATTTTTTATATTTTTAACATTTTTAACGTTAATAAAAGAAGTAAAGTGTGTTGGTTGAATCTGTACCTGCCTCCTTAAAAAGGGATTATTTATCGGGAGAACTGAGCACCAAAATATGTACTTCAACTCTGTATGAGTATCTACTGTACTTCAAGATAAAAAAAAAACAACGCGCGCGCGCTCTTTGAGACTCTACCTGGCCGCCTCCTTTCGAGAGACGACCTCACTAATGATTATGTTAACCCCAACGAGAAATGCTGAATGTATTTTGCAGAATCATTAAACTATATTTTAATTTGATTTGTTTATACAACTAACATTTGCGCGGCTGTTACTGTACTCGGCTAACAGCCCGGCGCGTCTCATTTGAATAACAGCCCCGACTTTGGCGGCATTTCGGCGTCTGTCTGTGCGCGTGTGTATCTGTGTGGAAGACTTTGCCGGCACCTCGCAAAAACCCAATCGTAGCTCTATTTCTGCGGATATTCCCATTCAAATAAACAAGATCAAAGGCCTAATTATGGCTGGCTTGGCTGGCGGCATGCCGAATATTTTTTTGCAGCGAATATCACCAAGCTATGTTCTCTCTATACCGGTAACGCCATTTTTAATTTGCAAGCGAAAAAAAAAATGTAAACGACGCTTGAGAAAAATCTAGGGGCTCCCAAGGGGCGGCGCGACCATTTCTCCCATTTATTCCCCAAACCTAGCACTTTGCGTTGGCGTTTTTGCTTCTCCTTACCTGGTTAAAAAGTTGCACAGTTTTCGCGGTGTTAGGTCGTTGCTGCCGCCCAACAACGATGCGCGGCAAATGTTGATGAAGAAGCAGGCGACGCACTACAATTTTCGGTTTGTATGTGCGTCCTCCCTTTCGCGTTAAACTGCGCTTGATTGACTATGCCGCTCGCGCTTGGCTTTTATATATTGTTAACACATTCACCAACTTTCAACTCTGAGAAACACAAAACACACCGACAGTGTTGCCAGATAAAAATTAAGCATTCTCTCTAAAAAATCTCAAAGACAGTGTTGCCAGATGAAAATTTAGCTTTCCCCCTAAAAAATCTCAGAGAGTCAAAAGGGGGAAATCCCCTAAATAATCCTGAACAAAAACGTAAAGCCTAGTACTAAGATCAACGAAAACCGCTTACGGTAGAGCTGGGAACAATTCGATTTTTAAATCGATTTAATCGATGTTTTTGGTTGAGCGAAGAAATCGATTCCTTTTTTAGGGAATCGATGCATCGACCGCTTAAGTATTTGTGCATTCCAGCGTGTTTAACGGAATCAGAAAGGACATTCAACAGGGCTGGATGTATTGTAACTGACCGGCGAGCTGCCTTAAAGCCAAAAAATGTTGACAAGTTGGTCTTTACCAGCAAGAACCAATGAGTTTTAGATATTGAATAAAAACATTTGATCTCATAAAATATCTTTACATTAAGTTATATTTTGGCTTACAACAATTCGAAATTTGATGTTTTCCATTTACTTTTTTGAAGCTAAAATATGCCTTATTTCTATTTATTATTTTTTTTTAATTTTTTTTTTCGATTTTAAATCGATTTCACAAAAAGGAGAATTGTTCTCAGATCTAGCTTACGGAATTCCGTGAGCGAAATTGTGAAATATTTCATTCGGGAACCAGTGTGACCGAAGAAATCAAAGAAAATGGTCAAAATCGGTCAAGATCGGTCACGCTGACTTTTATTTTCAGCTGTGTTTTGTAAACAAACTTTATAAATAAACTTTAAAAAGATAAATTCATTTAAACGCATTTGATTGGGCGTATTATTAAGGTAATGTTCCGTAATGGAGTTGAAGGCAAATAATAGGAGCGCCAACGCCATCGCCGCCAATAAAAAAAAGTATGCAATAAAATTGTCAATAAAAACACAAAAAAAATGCATTAAATTGTATGTAAAAAGTATATTAATGTCTCATTAGACAAAACGGTCTCACAGAATATATTGGTTTTTGCTGAAGGCATGGCATAATTTTCAGCAACTATTCTGCACAAAAGCAAGATAAATAAACAAAGTAAATAAATTTTCGGCGGCATGGTTTTTTCGCCGTGAAATTTTGCAATTATTATGATTTAGCTAAATCAATGTACAAGAAAAGCTGTAAAAAACGGGGTAAATTTCTGTTAGGCGGGCCCCTTCCAGAAAAAACAAAAAAAATATAGATAGGGGGTGTTTCAACATACATTTGGGTAAAAACTTAGTTTGGTCGCAATTAATTTTTGAAGTGTTTATACAAAATTAGATCGGCAACCGTAGCAAACACGCAAATTATGAATACACATGCAAGCGCCTGTCTGTGGGATTATTGAAAATCGATTCTTACCTCGATCCATTTGGATACCAGGCTGGTAATAGAGGCCTAAGAGCCAGAGTGTATGCAAAGTTATTTGACAAAAACCCAAATCCCATGTTAATAACTATCTATAAGAGATTATATCACTTAACATCGCCATTTTTCCTAATGACCGATGCTCTCCACTATGGTCAGAACCGTTGCCTAGTGGTTATGGCGGCCACTGTCAATGGCACATTCAATCGGTGCATTTATTTGCAATGGTTCTTGGAAGGCCAAAAATGTGGTCAGGCAGAAGTTTTCAATGCCATACACGAATGCCTGGTAAAATTATTTGAAAGAGAAAATAATTTTCTAATCGGTATTGTAACGGATAGAAATAAGGTTAATGTCCCCTTACTTCACTTAGGTTATCCAGTCCACTGGGACTATCCGCAGCTCGACAAAGTGCTTTCCGAAACTCACGCTGCCACTGATAATCTTCTCCGAAATATATATACGGACAGAACGTTTGACATTGGCACGTACGTAACAGTTTTCAGAAAATTCAATGACTTTTTGGACAGAGACAGAACAGCAGGGAATTTAGCTAACTCGGCGCATAGTATTTGCAGGAGGAACTAGTTAAACTTCAAGAAGTGGCAGGCTCTTCTTCCTCATAGATCCGGAGAAGACGTTGAGTTTTAAAGTGGCCAATAATAACATTCTAGAAAGTATTGGCCGAAAAGTCAAAACAATGGCCCTTACAGCCACATTTGACAATAAAAAAAGGAGGAAGGATGAACATTAAATTTTTATGTTGGCAGCAGTAATGGAAAATATACAATTTCCAAAGATATAATTGTCTTCCGCTCCTATCCTGGATACTCCTCCTATCCTGGATACTCCTCCACTCGTTTTCCTACTCTGGACTACGACCTACGAGCATGATTATAATCTTCCGCTCCTATTCTGAAGACTCCTCCACTCGTTTTCCTACTCTGGACTACGATCTTCTTCAACATGGTCATTATCTTCCGCTCCTATCATGGAGACTCCTCCACTCCTCCATTCATTATCCAACTCCTGGACTATCAACTACGCCATCGACAATGTTCTGGGCGTGCACTACGAAAGAGTCCAGAGCGATGATTCCAAAGTGAAGGAGATTTCCGAGACGCCACCGTCTGCCCTGGTCTTAATCGCCTGCTGTCAACAAGAAGGAATCGTGAATATGACGAGAAGGTTCTTCATCATGTGAGTGCTGGAATTTTGTAATATTCTCAGACTATTCCATCCATATCTCTTTCCCCCATATACATGTTCATGCCGGTGCCCTATCTGCTGCAGCCCTTTGTCCTGGGAGCGGCGGTGACCTTCTGCTACATCATCAACTACAGTTTTGTGATCACTGCCAAGGAGGACATCCAGATGCACGTGCATCATGAACGAGGCCATCTACCTGAGCTGCGTCAACCTGCTGTGCATCTTCTTCCGCCTGATGCGGGACATCGGGTTTTTTTTTCATTATTATAAATATAACATTTTCGCAAAATAAATCGCTAAGACATAAGGAATCCCGCCGCCCTTGAAATGAAAAAACCGATTTCCCAATTTAACGAATAGGTTAAGATCTTGACCACATCTCAACTAAAATTCAGGAGTAATATCGATTTGAAGGGGCGCTCTTGTACAGAATACTCCTGCTATATTTTTCTGCAGAAAGAAAGGTTTGTTTTATGCCACGTTTTGAGGCCCCTTGATGGTACCTTAGCTTTTTTTTTCATAGCTAAATCCGAGTGTTCATCACATCTAGCAAAGTTGACAGATCATCTAAAGGCGGTGTCCAACACTGTACCTTTAATCTAGTAAGCATCTGGGCAAAATTAAAAAGATTTCTCATTTTACTTAACTTTGAAAATCCACAATAAATCCATTTTTCAACGGATTTCTGGAGTTGTAGGCCTGTTTGATACTTTGGGCGATCAACTTTATCCTCCTCATAAATGCTGCTATGAGGCTGGAACACTTCCCGAGGATCTGGAAGCAAGCAAACGTTGTGATGATTCACAAAAGTGGCAAGCCGGTACACAAGGCAGAGAGCTTCCGCCCAATCAGCTTGCTGCCCGCTTTCGGAAAAGTGCTGGAGAGGTGCATCCCTTCACGCATGCTCTCTTCTCCGGAGGTGAAGAAGGCGATGCCGGACCACCAATTCCGCTTCCGCAAGAGTCATGGCACCCCCGAACAATTGCACAGAGTTGGTAAATTCATCCTGGATGGCCTCCAGCTGAAGGAGTACACAGTCGCAGCCTTCTTAGACATCCAACAGGCATTTGATCGAGTGTGGCACCCTGGGCTGCTATACAAACTCAAAAGGATCCTTCACCCGCAACTACTGGAGATAATTGCCAGCTTCCTCCGAGAAAGATCCTTTCGGGTAGTCCAGGAAGGGATCTCCTCCTCAGCCAGACCGATTGCAGCAGGCGTGCCTCAGGGGAGCGTTCTAGGCCCCATATTGTACAACCTCTTCGCCCACGATGCCCCCCTTGAAGCTGGTCATGCCCAGAGTGAGATGTGCTTTGCCACCTATGCAGATGACACTGCAGTTCTGGCCAGGTCTAGCTGCGTTTATGAAGCCACTGATGACTTGGAGTTGCTGCTGAAAAAGTACGATAACTGAGCATGCAGGTGGAACATCTCGATAAACCCTGAAAAATGTGCAATAGTCACCTTCGCCAACAGGAGAGACTCCTCGCCGGGTGTATTCCTGCATGGCCAGCTGATCCCCCAGCTAAGGGAGCATACCTACTTGGGGGTCACATTTGACAGGAGGCTCACGTTTGCGTCCCACCTGAGAAAGACACGCTCAAAACTGGAGGCAGCTGCTCGCTGACCAGTGCTAAATCGAAACTCAGCCTGGAAAACAAGAGAAGGATATACACGACCATCCTGGCCCCAATATACAAATACGGACTAGCCATCTATGGTGTAGCGGCTAAGACCCACATCAACAAGATCAGGGCTTTCCAGGCTAAGTTTCTGAGACATATCTCTGAAGCTGAGTGGTATATAAGGAACACGGACATCCACAAGGAACTACAGATTGAAATGGTCGGAGACGCAATCAATAGGCTGGCAAAGGCCCATAACATCCGCCTGATAGCACACCATCCCGTTTCGCACCATCCCTTAACTAACAACAGATAAACCTAACCCTCTCCTAACAAAATTAAATTAGGGCTGCTGCCCCTAAACACACAGTCAAACATATCTGTAAATACACACATACACCTCTAAATACAAATTGTATATAAATAGTAGATTTAGATTAGATTTAAGCAGCAAAGATTACCTACCGAAATAAAATAAATGTTAAATGTTAAACTTTAGAAAAAAACACGTTTTGATTTTCCAACGGATATTTTTCGAGTTTTTAGGATGCTAGCAGCAGGTTAACATTTGAGTTAACGGATTGAAATTTCCACCTTTTTTTAAATTTATTGAGCTCCAGCACACAAAGTACTTATCCAATATACAAAAAGTGTATAAAAATCGAAAGGTTCGTTCATTACCTGTAAAATAAAACATGCGCCGGCTAAATTGGTTGGCTACAACTCGAGCTATGAAATGAAAAACGTAAAATGAGCAGAATTTGTTTGTGTAAAACTTTAAAAAATCTTAAAAAAAAAACGTATCCATACAAAAAAAAAATTAAAGCCATTTTCTTGATCTGGGGACTCAACTCTACCAGAATTTCGCATCAACAGGCTTGGAGCATTTATTTTTTTTTTTTATTTTGTAAACTGGTGTTATCAAAAATCCTAGTTAAAACGATACAAATTAATTTTACCGCGGGTCCCAGCACGTAGCTGCCTTCTCGCACGGGCCCCAGGGACGCGGCGTTACCCGCTGTGGCTTCCACCACTGCAAGTTGTGGAGTTGCGGAGCAGACTGTGAAAGAATGAGCTTCGCCGCGGAGCAACTTCAGAGTTCGAAGTGTCTGAACTGGTACCGTAAGAGCGGCATCAGCTTCTCACAACATTTGACGGAAGTTGATAAGATCGGAATTGCCTTCACGGTTACAATTTCGCGAACAGAAGAACTACAATTGCCTTCACGGTTAAAATTTCGCGAAGAGAAAACTACCGGCTAGGAAATCTTTTTTGGCATATGTATATATAAAAAAATAAAAAGAATTAAATAAATAAAAATGAGATTATTACAATTGTATTATTTTTTTAATACCGTTAATAGTCGATGATGTTTGCGCTACTTATGTCGTCCTCCCATGGGCTTATTTTTTATTAAATAAATATATTTCTGTAATAAGACATTTTTACCATACTTTGTGTATGGGACCGAACAACATTTATTTGTGTTAGTCCTAATCCAAAATTCTTGAAATAATAAGAAATATTATAATATATCTACATATGCCTAATGCACTTCGGTATATATTGCATGTATAAAGAAATTTCAATACCTCGGTGGTTTCATATGCATTTTGTAGTTATGCACTTTTATTAGCCACCTGGAACTGGTTTGCTGTCAGTCAGAGCGGGCCCGCATCCATGTCCTCGGTGTGCCAGGCAGTGAGCGCTTGGGCAACTGTTTTTTGCCGCTGCCCGCACGCTGGAGCTTCCTGACTAAAATTCGGTGCAGCGCTCCAAGCCTGCTAACAAGCCGGGAGGGTCTGCGCGGCGGGCGCGGCAGCAAACTTAACCGTCTTTCTTCTTGATTGAAAACCGTGCTGACTTTGTCACAATCTCCTTTACTGTGTGCTATTGCATAGAAATGAGCCTCTGCTTATGGGTTCACCCACTTCCTGAGCTTTATTGGGTGATGAATGGACTGTTGAATATAATATATTATATATATATAATAAATTTATATAAAGATAAACTCACAAATTTTGTAATGACGTTGTATGTTTCTTAGCCCAGACATTGTTTTGTAATTGCAATATTGGTTTTGCATTATTTCAATTTTTTTACATTCGTGCTTATAGGGATTCCCATACCCTATGTTTTTAAGGCCGCAATGTTCACACGACTCACTTAAGTTTAAGAAAAATACATCTTTTCCTTTTTGTTGTTGGAAAAAAATTAGCTTAATATAATTCGGGCGGTATTCGAAAAATTTTTACTCACCATAGTGAAAAATTTTTTTTTATACTGCTTGTAAGCTAGATACACCTTTCCGAAAACATACGGCTCTTTGTGGTCATCCTTAGGTTAGCCATCCCCTTTCAAAGCTTTCACAAAATTTTTCATCAGCCCCAGATTAATGTGCAGCGGTGGAAGAATAACTCTTTCTGTATCGACCAGGGCGTCTTTAAGCATATTACAGTTGCCAATGACATGATCCCTACTCCAATCATGCTTGGAGAAATGTAAATCATCTGCCCTGCAATTCCAAAGGCACAAGAAGCAGCTGAACTTTGTATAACCACCTTACCAGTTAATATCGTAACAACCTTTAAATCACAACATATTTTCCAATAGTCGGATTTATAGTTAATTAGGCCCAAAAGCAGTTTCATGGTCTCATACGTTTTCTTTTGGTTTCCTTTATGAAGTATAACAGCTTTGACACAGTATTTGCTTCAGTCGATAAAATAAAATTTGAGTTGATGGCTCCAAAAGCCCGTGTTCACGTAATCGGGAAGCAAGTATTTCGTACTTATCCTTTGACAAATTTAAGTCCCGGGCCAAGGCTTGCACGATCAGCCGGATCTCTCCAAAGAACCAACCTACCAAACTTTAAATATATGGGCTTCCACTTTTAAATAACAGCAATTGAGTCGAATATGTGCGGCACGCTGACTTTGGAGTCTATGATTTCTTGATGTTGTGTGGTATAATGCCGAAGTACTGCATGTAAGCACTTAACAATTCTCAGTTATCTTGACGCACTTTTTATACCGAGGATATAACATCCGCAAATATAACAAAATCCTGTAACCGAGTGTTTGCACATTTTCACAACTATGTGTACGAAGTTTTACAAACGATTTCATCAGGATATGTTGTTACGTGCGCATGAAAACAAAGGTAAACATAGCCAAGATCCAAGCACGGGGTTGTGCGCCCGGCTAACAATTTACATCGACAATCGGGGTATCGAATGCCGAAGGGTTGCCAGACCGTCCAGCCGCAGGGTGCATGATGCTGAGGTGGATGCGCGGATTAAGGGAAAACAACTCGGGAGGATTAAGAGGCAAAGAGGAGATGATCCCGAAGAGCGAGGAGAAGGCGATTCCCAAGGGCAGGGAAGGTCAGAGAGAGGAGAAACTCCAAAAGAAATCGAAGGGGAGCCGGTGAGCAGCGGAGGAAAGAAAAAGGAGTTCGAAAACTGAGCCCGAGTCGTGCGGTTGAAAGAACAAAATCGTGCGAAAATCCCCACCGGCCGAACCGCGATTTTCCGGCAGGAAAAATTCTCGAGTGCGGCGAGGGAGACGTCGAGGCGGGTCACCGGAATCTGGAAAATAATACAAATGTTATTAATCCCCAACGACGCAGAGTGCCCCAGAAACGAATACAAACAGAACTAAGATAAGATATAAAAATAATAAATTATTGTTATATATTAAGTTCCTAACAGTGTCGTTAGGAACTTAATATATAATCGTTATATGTTGTCACGATTTTTGTAAACTGTTGGAAGGAATCCAATGTAATTTTTTGGGGTAGTACTTGAAAAACCTGGAGTACCGTGGATGTTGACACGCCCTCTGGAATTAGTAAATTGAAAAACAGTGGATCTCGATTTTTTGAGTGGATATTTAAGATATTTAAACCTAAAACAGTACATTTTTGTTGGTACGTAGGATATATATTTTGCTAGACGAAGTTTTTTATTTACAAAATAAATAAATAAATCTATTTCTCACTGTTCCATTTCGACGCTAATTGACGTGACATAGGGCTTGTAAAGTGCTTGTAATGTATTGTTTTTTTAAATGTAGAAACAAAATAAAATTGCGTTAAATGTACAGTTCTTAGACATAGCAATAAGTTTACATTACATGGAAACTTTTGTACATGTAGACGCAATAAACTTATCAGAGCTTTTTACATTACTACACGTAGAGAACATGTAGCATGGAGTATGATTCACATTTTTACATGTAAGAATAATAGCAATATGAAACAATAATATTTTTATGTTTTTGTAAGATACACACATTTAGAGAAAAAAGTTCAGAGAGACTCTTTGAGAATAATTTATTCAGATATTTTTAAACCTTTTACCTTAAAATTGTGTGGTTTTTTATACAAATTATATTTACTTTAATAGCCAACCAAGAATTTTATTATACAGGAAACAGGTTTGAGGGCAAAAGGAATATAAGAATAAATCAATGTTTGACAATGATTTTAGGTACTTGGAGTTAATTTTTAAGAAATTAATGAAAAAAAATACAAATGTTTTTAGTATAATGCTTTTGTTGCTCTTATGGCTGTCATGTAAATTCAGGAGTGAAGTACATATTCTTAGCCTGAAAATTCGGTTTCCGAAGTTACGAAAAATTTGACTTTGTTGTATTTTATGTATTGGTGGTACAGCCTCTTAAAAATAAGTCCTAAAAATTTAATGATAAAAATTCAAGTCTTTCGGAAATTATAGCAGGCTTACGACACCACCTACCATGTGTTCTTTTTATACCCTTGCAGAGGGTATTATAATTTTGCCATGATATTTGCAACGCAGTGAAGGAGGCATCTCAGACCCCATAAAGTATATATATTCTTGATCAGCATCACCAGCCGAGTCGATCTAGCCATGTCCGTCTGTCTGTCTGTCCGTCTGTCTGTCCGTCTGTCTGTCCGTCTGTCTGTCCGTCTGTCTGTCCGTCTGTCGGTTTCTACGCGAACTAGTCTCTCAGTTTTGAGCTATCGGGCTGAAATTTTCAGCATAGTCTTATTTCTTTTGCACGCAGTATATATGTCGGAACGGCCGAAATCGGACCACTATATCCTATAGCTGCCATAGGAATGATGGCGAAATTAATGTAAAAAATTTTAACTTCTCTGTTTTTCAACGAATTTCTATTAATTTCCAGATATAGTCGTTTTTTAAGGTTCTAGAATTACGGTTTTAATTTCATCAAGATCGGACAACTATATCATATAGCTGCCATAGAAAGGATCGGTCGATTTATATGAAAATGTAAAATTCTACATGTAAAATGTAACATTTTACAAAATTTACATAATTTGACATTTTTTTACATTACCAAAATGGATCGATTTTCAATGATCCAATTGCTGACTGCAAGGGTATACAAACTTCGGTTTACCGAAGTTAGCTTTCTTTCTCGTTTTCTTTTAAGTTTTCTAGGTTTGAAGAGTTTTCACAAAAATTCTATTCACATAAAAAAAAAGGTTTTCCAATTTTCGATTTAAAATTGCGATCGAAATAGTGTACGCAGTTGGACTAAGACTAAGGAAAATGTACCGGACTTTATTTGATATATGGACTGTGATATTTTGGCATTACAATGTTTGCTTGTTTAAAAATAGGAATTTTGTAATTTTGTTGAATATTGACTTTGGATTATTAAATGTTCATTTATTCTCAGCTCAAAGGGTTTAAAAGTTATAATAACTATAATGCCCCTGTACTATTACCTTTAACCAGGTATGTATATACATAGAGAGTAGAGAGTACTTATGGAAATATAATTGTCTCTGCAAATTAGTTACATTTTAATAAAGATTATAGTTTGGGTCGCAGTTATATGTTTTTCTAAGCCCATATGATATGCAGATTGTTTTTCAATTAAGCAGCTGGTAGTACGATAATTTCCACGCCAATTGCTTCGATGGTCAGAGCCAGGAGCACGGCACAAAGCGAGAAACTGGTTTTTGTTTTTGCTTTTGCTTTTGCCTGACCTTGCCCAACGAGAAAAGGGGCAAGTCTCGCCTTCCTCTCTGCCTCTCGTCTGCAGTTTTCCTTGCAGAATCGGATTCAAGTTTAATGCGGCACATAAATACTCGCTTCAAGAATCTTCTGGATACGCGTCCCAAGAGATTCGAGCTTTGTTTGGGTACCGATCCCCTTGAAGTCTGTGCGTGGGGCCCAGTGGGAACGGGAACCCTTCATCTTGTGACGTCACCGAAGCTCATTGAACTTGCCCAGCAGATCTTGTGAGAGTTGTTCGTTGTCGCCCGCATCTTGCCGGATAATTAGCTGAGATCTCTCGCTGTCTGTAAACGTGGACTGCAGTCTGTACCCTTGCTCAAGTGGGGAATTTCGTATAGGGGGAAAAGCGCATTCGATATATTGAGAAATTCACATTAAATGGAAACTTGATTTAATTTGAATGTGATTAAAATAAGTAATCTAACTAAATCTGTTAAAAGTATTTGTAACACCAAAATTAATAATTGTACCAATTTAAAAATAATAATTTACAAAAAAGAATTAATTCGAATTTATACATATAAATATATTTTTTAAGATATTCAAGGACTGAAAGTATTTATACTATATTTTTAATAAGAAAGGTTTTTGTTGCCCTAATTATTTAACTCGACTTGCTTACAGAAAGTGTTATTTTCTTTGGAGAATGTCTTTTTTATAAAGGCTGGAAATCTATAATTTAATTAAAACATAACATATAATTATTATTGAAAAATTTAGGAGACTAAAAAAAATAAATAAATTACCTTTTAATTGTTCGTTGAATTAAACAAAATTGTCAAAATAATTCTTTAATTCGGCTTTAGTTTATGATAATCTTATTACCTTTCTAATATATACGAAATCAACTATAGGGGATAAGTTAAAGAAAAGTTCTTGCTTGCCAGTCTACAAGTGTATTCAGAGATTCGCTTTAAAAGCATAGCCTTCCCCATTCTGGTTACTCATTCCCCATACTGGTTTGTAGTTATTATTGCTGCGTTTTTTTCAGTTTTTTTTATTAAGAGTTCTGAGCTTAAAACATTTTGTTCTAAGCGATCTGTAGCTCAGTTTCAGCGCAACCTTCTGCACCGACACTTGTGCCAGCTGTGAGCGCGATTTTAGTCGAGAATCGGGTTCGGGTTTCCCGTAGAGCTAGCCGGAGTGCGTGATAGCCGGCAGTATCGGAACATTTCCAGGTAATGCAAGAGGAGACGGAGACCCCGAACTAATGGGGTGCTAAACCCAGGTGTCGGGCGACGCTAGGCGGGGCGAGAAAATAATTGCTTATATTTAAAAGTCACACTAATGGAGATTACTAATTTCTTTGATTATCTCCAATTGTCTGGGGACAATTAACGACGACCATTGTGGGCTGGCGTTCATTAACTTTTGAACCGAAGAAGAACCGGGAGATGTAAGCAATCCCACACTTTGGAGTTTTCTTTACCAATGCAATCGCCGTCGAGCTGTGTAATTAGTCGGAATTTGTTGAATATAATCAAATATTGGCCCCGGCACTTTGCACATCACTCCGCGAGTTTGCTCTGTGCTCTGTGCCTGGTGCTGTGGGTGCTGCACTTTGAGATCGCGGTGGCATCATCGTTATCTGCGAAATTCGCGCCCAAGCCGCCGCCGCATTGCACTAGACCCCAAGCGACCTGATTATCCCCATTGACGATTCGCGATGGGCCGCTTATCAGGAGGGCCGGGGTCCAATACCAACACTACGCAATAATTTTGTTCGCGGGGTTCAGGCGGGGCCGAGGCTGATTCTCGGGGATCAGGGATTCGGAATGGGCCAAGGGTGGCACGGAAGCTAGCCAACCTACACTGGGTAACACAAAATTGGGTTGCTACTCAGCAGAGATACTATTATATATTGGTGTACTTTATTTTATTAATTTAAAAATATTTGAAATACATTACCTGCAAAAATAATTGAAATTTTTATTCCAAAAGCACTAAAAATAACTCGAGCTATGTCACATACTGTTATCGCCCGATTAGCCGTCTCCCTTGCGCTATCGCGGAGCTTTGTCGGGTCCATTGTTGTTCGGTTTCTACTTAATATTTAATGGTCGCACATGGGACTGGGAACATTTGTTCTGATTCCGTTCGGGGGCTCAGTTTCGCACTTGAAGTCGAGCGGATCGCAACCCATCCAAATGGTAAACAAGAAAAACAACCATCAATAAATGTAGCATGCGAACTCGCACTGTAATTGCAATGTCGAAATCTTGAAAATGTGGTTAACAATGAGGAGCGTGAGAGGTCGTATCGGAACAGGTGCTCTCTGGCACTGTAGATTCACCAGTGCTTTCGGTGGGGTGGGAATTACCCGAAAACATCGCGTATATTTTATAGCCGCATAATAATTAACGCTGACTACGCCCACTCCTTGTTGTTATTCAGACGACCAGCAACACTCCACATCCCCGGCCGCGCACCATGCCTACCATCGAGCATAAGCTGAATATCACCGAGGAGGAAGTACCGGAACAGATACTCCGACTGGCACAGGAACAGGGCGAGAGCCCCAGCTCCGAGGCAAAGCTCATCGATCAGTTCCGCAGCTACATTTTGGGTGGGTTATCCTAATCCTCCTACTTATATGACGAGCTTCCACAAAAAATTTTACAGAACATAATGAGTGCCAGCCGCACCGCAGCGATGACAAGTATCTGAAGAAATTTCTGCGAGCCCGCTACTGGAAGATTGAGAACAGCTATAGATTGGTGAGTGGAATAGCAAGAAAAAGATTTTTAGGGAAATTTTATTTAGTCTTTCTCTGGATTTTACGCATTAATATTGTTCGAATTGAATCGAATTTCGTTCACAAGTATATGTCGAGCCCATATAGTAATAATATTAATATTAATCATTATAATGTATATTATAATATTAAATTAATGATCATGTAACGTAAATATTATCAAGTAATATAAAGCTAAATTTTTTATGGCTAAGGTAATTTCTCGGTTCTCAGTTCTAAGTAATTGTTAGTTCAAGGTAATTTTTAAATCCTTGGCGTTTGGACGATTTATTCCTGTTTCGCTTAATCTAATCTCAAATACTATTTGTTAAAAAATAATTTTGTTTTAGTGTGACCTTGAAATGCTTTCGTACATTGCACTGCAGTGATAAATTTTTTATTTATAATAATGACTCCACTTCTACAACTTCTATTTTCACTTGGTAAGAGTACTTGCATACTTTTTGGCTGCTGGTAAATCCTATACAAGAAACGATATTCGCATTTATGATCGTAATATTTATATACATTTATTATTTATTAACAATAACTTATTATTGCTAGATAGGCTCTGGGAATTACACATAGTCCCTAGACTATTTTTTGAATTTCTTATTAATTTCATTAATTACTTTTCAGCTCTGCAGTTACTACAAGTTTCGGGAGCACAACAAAGCTACTATGAGAAGGTTCGTCCTCTGGATCTTCGCCACGTTGGAGAGTCGGATATCCTGACGGTGACCCCATACCGAGATCAACACGGTCACCGCATACTCATATATCGCTTTGGACTGTGGCGCCCCAACCGCGTGCTTGTCGACGATATATTTCGGGCCACCATAGTCCTGCAGGAACTGGGTAGCTTGGAGCCCATCTCCCAGATAGTGGGCGGCGTGGGAATCTTCGACCTGAAGGACTTGGGACTAGAGCACATACTTCACCTAAGTCCCAGTGTGGCACAGAAAATGATTGCCCTGCTGGTGGTGAGTGCGGTTTCAATTTCAAATATGTTTGCTTCTTTATTTCCATTAGTAAATATTATTTATTTGCTTATCTGGATTGGGCTAAATTTATTATTTACCTAATTCAAAAATTGCCTAATTTATTGTGATACTTTTTTTTTAGACCTCCATGCCCATTCGCACCTCCGCCCTTCATATAGTCAACCAGAATTGGGTTTTCAACGCGGCATTCAAGATCTTTAAGCCCTTTTTAAATGCTGCAATGCGAGAAAGGCTATACATCCATGGCAGTGATATGAGCTCCTTGCACAAACACATCGATCCTGAACATTTGCCCAAACGGTTAGTTTTATATTTTTAAATTTATAAAATTACATATTTTATTGAGTTTTACCCACTTTCAGC
This sequence comes from Drosophila triauraria, assembly GCA_014170255.2. NCBI lineage: Eukaryota > Metazoa > Arthropoda > Insecta > Diptera > Drosophilidae > Drosophila > Drosophila triauraria. The sequence goes on from CM024334.1 coordinate 20,694,976, forward strand.
TATGGGGGTTTGCACGAGGATTACTCCTATACGCTCTGGCTGGACATGCTGAAGGAGCAGTGTTCGACTAATGGGGTTCAAAAGGATATGGAACAATTGGGCTTCATCTTTGACTAAGTCTCAAGTGAGATAGTTTTACAAAATTAGAAAGGGAAATACGAAACTGATAATAATTTTAGTCTGCTTACCTAATTTGATGTTTATTTAAAGTTACACAGTAGGTTTTATATGAGAAAGTCGAAAGAATAAAAAACCATATTATATAAATTAAATCTTCTTTAATAATTTTAGGTAGTCCAGGCTCTTTTCGGAAAATTCAGTCCCACGACCAATGCGAGGTTAGGTCCCACCAATTTGAGGTTAGACCCGGCACTAAATTCTAATGCTTCTCACATTTGACGGCCAAAATTCACATCGTAACTCGGCCACATCAATGACCGCTGACGACCGACGAGCGTTTAAGGCAATAATAATTTGGCCTAACCGAATCAAATGGCAAGGAGAGTTCGTCCACACAATATTTGTTCCGGTCAGGAAAGCTAAGCAGCTTGGCCATATTCGTTTTATGCGATTTGTATGCAAAGTGCGGTGGTGCCAGAGCGAGACAACTAGCTGGCACGACCATTCGCCGTTATGGTAATTGAGTGTTGGACAACGCATAAAATGCAGTCGGCGGCCATAAATATGTTTGCACTCGGCCAGTGGCAGGGAATGTGAGGGATAGCCGGAGAAGGGAAAGGGGAGAAAGATCTCTCCCTCTGACCGTTACGAATATGTTTGATATTTTTTATTGAATCCCGTTGTCTCACCCTGACCAACCCCCGGCCACCGGAAGTCGTTGCCGTCTGTGTCTTGCTAACAAAACGTACGGTAAAAAACAACTGTATACTTTTAGGATAAGAGTGGACTCTGGGATACCCCTTATTATTAAATAAGCTTTAGTGTAAAAGCATTACAAACAGTAGAAAATTAGTAAGATAAATACGTAAAATGTATAAAATAAGATTAGGATGTAAGTACAATGGAGAAAAGGTATTTTAATAAGTGTAAGGCTTCTTAAGACTTTTCTTCTTATTATTTTTATTATTACTAATCTTAAAGTGCAGTAGACTTGTAGCATACTTTTTGACACCGCTTACATTTGTTTCGAGTCCTTTAAGACTTATACTAGTTAATTCCAGGGTATCCTAAGTTCGCTCTGTTCCCCGCCGCCACTCGCCTCCAATATTCGTTGCTCGCCCTTTGGTCAACGATAGTGAAATTGATTTTGCTTCTGCCGAGGGGTCTAGGTTGACGTTGTGGCAGAGGACAAGGCTCCGGGGCGACGGACATCCATAATCTGGGTACATGTGTGTCTGTGTGAGCGCGTATAAAAGGCAGCGACATTTGTGCGATTAAAGCGACAAGATTAAAAATTTATTGCGTAAATATTTATGGGGGACAGTAACAGTGGCAGTCGAAAGAGCCGAAAAACGGCAGGCCGACAAAAACACACATCCCATAGCCTACATTTGGGAGGCATGACCGCTGTCCCGTTATTAGTTGGCTTCTGGCCTTCTGGCTTTCGGTTTTTGGCAACACGTGTGAGTCGAAGCCGAAACTGGACATAATTTATGGCCTGCAAACTGAATTTATACGAATTTTATTGAAAAATAAAGAAAGCGCACAGCAGGCCAAGGGATTCGTCTTCTCCAACATGTTACCTCGAACTCGTATATCCACAATGCATGCGGGCTTAAGTGGCCACTGCTCATATATTCCCCATTTTAAGACGGATGCTTATGTATCGGGAATAGATGGATATATATCTAAGTTTGGAAAAAAGCTATGTCTAACCCTTTTTGAACAATGCTGCGAGTTATAAAAGAAGTAAGTAAGCAAAAAAAAAAGAAAATCGTCATAGAAATATACTATTGTTACATAAATTCTGTACTCTTAAATATTAAAAATTTATTAATAAGATGCCTATTAATTTGATACTACGAAAGTATAAAAATTATATTAATCTGAACCAAGCCTTCAGAAAAATCACTAACGTGACAAACAGAAAAGCATTAAATTCTAGCTAACGCGATATGCTGTCGAATTTTCGATATAGGCTCGTATAAAAATAATACTCGAAAATACCAATATGAACCTATAGAGTATTAAAACTATACTATTGAATAAAAATTTGATATTTTTAGGTAATAAATCTATACTTAACTCTTTATATTTTTGAGACAACGCGTAGAAAGGTTGCGCTTTTATGTATATTTGGTTTCTTTTTGCTCGTGTTTATCTGAAGTATAAAGTTGTGTCGATTTTTATTATCTTAAGATCTCGTTCGATTCGTTTTAGCTATTTACCAAATATTTATTTTGTTTCGTATTTTTCCATTCTGTCAAAGAAAACCATATATTAGTTATTTTCCAATTAGATGTTATCCTTTAACCCCTCCTTAGTCTGTTCTAAAAATAATTTAGAGATCAATTTCCACCTCTTGATTATTATTCTACGAACATCTGACTGTAATCTCCCTTAAGTACTTCCTTATATCCAACTCCGTAACGCTTCACTCCCAAAATTAGCCATATTATCCGGAGGACACATTTGGGGGCGTTGCCTCGCCTGTCAACTGTCAGTTGGCAGTGTCAAACTGACACAGTCGTTGACATCCGCTGTCAGAGTTCCTGACCTTCAATTTTCCAGCCAAAAAAAGGGTGGTGGGTGTGTGCGCCTGGAAGTTGCAACCCTAAAGGTTTAAACGTATAATTGCTTCCTAATGAGCTGGCGAGGGTGACCCAACCCTGCGAGCCCCTGAAAATCGCCCATCGCTCCCCGTTTACCCTCAGTCGTTGGCTTATCGGCGAAAGCAGTTTATCATTCGGCGATTGGCAGGCACAGCCAAAGCTGAAATCAAAACAATGGGAACAAATAAATTATGTCCAGCGATTTGTAAACAAACATCAACTGGTCTAAGCGGAGGTCACCATCTCCTCCCCCTTCTGGACAGGGGAATGTTTGGGGATTTCCATAAATAAGGAGCAAAGCAGAATAATTGAAATATTTGCTGTCAATTTGTTGACTTCGGAAGACGCTGCCGGGCCCCGGGCGAAGGTGTAAACCATATAAATGGCGGCTCGTTATGGCCCTTGTTGGTGCCACTGACACCGATTTCCACAGGTCCTGCCGCAGGACGAAGGCTGTTTACTCAGCGCAGGAAGGACCACCCAAGTTGATAAATGGTTGCGAAATTTATTTTCCTTGCACTACCGATTGGTGAGGGAGGAACAGTGTGTGCCAAAGGAAATCATCGCAGATTACGGGTGTATTGAGACATCAAGAATGAAAAGATATTGTTTGTTTCCACAAAATATTGCATTATTTTCAAATAGGTTTTTAAGTTGTTTTATTTTTTTGATATTTTTCAGGCAATTGGAAATCAATTAATTTACGCAAATGCAAAAGAAAAAGTCTGAATTCTCTTGATTTTAAAGGGTCTTTACCTATAGATTGCTAATTCAAAACTGATAAGTTTCAGCTTGTTCAGAAAATAATAAATTATTAATTGATCTCGAAATCACTCCCTACGCTCGTCTATTCACCTGAAACATCCTTCTAGTCCGGTGCCCTTCTCGTTGATTCCTTTCCACATGTCATTAAACCCGCCGAGAAATCGGGGAAAAATTCTTTGCCTAGCCTCGCCGACCGACGACCCCCAGTCGAGCTGCACTCCCAGCGTGAGGTCTTGAGAGGAAGGGGCCATGTAAATTGACTGCGACATGTCAACGTTTCTGTGCTTTCTTGCTTACATATTTTGAAATCGATTTCCTGTAGATTTACCAGAAATTATTTGCGATAAAACACGACGCTACTTCGTGCTTAAAGTGCACTCCAACCGCTGATCCGGGGAAACGCTGGAAGCAGGGGCAGGCAGCACAGGGCAGGGGAACCCAGCACAATCAATCACATCACCACATCATGCCAGACTGGCGACCAAGTTGAGCGCCTTTTGCCGTAAGTTGTAATGCTGCCTAATCCGGCGTAATAAACATTGTCAAACGCGTTCGCTCGCTCGATGCGGGAGGAAATCATTATTGACATCAGGACACACACATCCGAGTCCGGATCCGGATCGGCATCATCATCGTCGACAATTGAAATGCAATTGAAAGGAATCGCGGACAAATATTTGCACTTGGATTCAGCGATTGACAATGATGGCGAGTCCTTCGCAATACGAGTAGATGCAAATAAGGAGATATGAAAATCTCCAGCAGGAGGCTATACTCTGAATAATTCGACTCGGAGATGCTGGCATATCATCTCCATCAGTTACAGATCTTTATTTTCTGTGTGTATCGGCTTAACAAAATAATTTACTTAAATCTGCACTCAAAACGTTGTCAAAATACTTATAATCCATCGTTTGTACATTCTTTAGGTTGGTATTTATTTAGTTTAGCTTTAAATTGCTTTCAATATTGATATATTATCCATATAAAGCTACATTAATCTAACTTAATTAATTTAAATGTATTTATGTATGTTATATCTTTTAAAATTTGATATATGGCACATCTCAGCTGTTCCCATTCAAATATTTAAGTATCAATGTACTATTTTTTACTACAAATTTTAAAGTTTGTACCTTAAATATTGACTCGGTGTTTTTGTACAATTTATAAAATACCTCTTTGGATTTCTCATTCTTGTTAACCATCGCAAGACCTTTATTTTCTAGCATTATTATAGCATACTTTTTGGCATGGGGCAAGTGCAAATAAAAGAATGGAAAACTTGGCTAGCAGCACGTGGCTGGCTGCTAATGACCCCGCTCCCGTGTGGATTGGATTGCCTCTTCTCGAGTTGATTATTAAACATATTTTTAATTGGCCACAGATAAATATTTGCACACCTTTAACCCTTTTAATATGCCTAAGTGCTGCTCCTCCTTCTGACCGGCCGCACTCACCTCCTTTGCTGGATGGCCCGCTCTCCTTTGGGGAACCCCGCATGATGGCTGGAAATCAGCACAGACAGCCAAATGGAGCATGCAGAGGATAATTCGATTGTGTTCAATTTAATTTTGACAAGCTTCAATGAAGCCTGGAACTCCCCGCCTTTGTTTCCTGAATTCCCCTGCATTTCCCAGCGGTTGATTTGATTTTGTTTTATGTTTTTCCGCTGGCAGAGGGCCTAAGGAGAAGAAGAAGCATATAGAACATGCCCCTTTTCCGGAACACCTCGCCTACGCCCACACCTGGCCACCCGCCCTTTGCGATTCATTGCGACACAACAACTGGGAGTGGGGCAATGGGTGTGCAGGGTGTGTGCGTGTCGAGGGATGCTGCGCCATGGTCGGGGAAGGGTTCTGGGTTAGGGTTCGCTTTGATGGCAAGTTTTGCGGTCACTTTGTGGCTCACAAAGCTAACCAAAATAGTCGGAATAGTTTTTGCGGCAAAGTGACTGACAATGCCTAACAGAGAGTTGAAAAAGTAAAAACTGTGCTCCCGAATTCCCATAGTTGAGTATTCTTTTATTCTGTTCAATTTATTGGTAAGTCTCCGCTACATAAATAACTACTATTTTTATATTTTTGAAGAGGTCATTACCATTTTAGTCCAGATTCAGCTGCATCTTACCGATAAGCTCCATTTTTATCTAAAAAGGGTTAGAGATCTGGATCTGTTGCTGACAATAACCCTTAGGAAGGAGACCTGTTCTGTTCTGGTCTGTTCTTCCTGGGTACCTGGGAGCGATATTGGACGCGCGACCTTCGCCAAACACACAATGTAAGCAAGATGTCCTGGCTCATCCAGGCCAGCAACCGACTTAGCCTGACCACTCCACCTCATCACGTCTAGTAAAGTAAACTGACCATGTAAAGGCTTTGTCCAATACTGTACCTTTAATCGAGTAGTTGGTGGGCAAAAAATTAAAAAAGTTTCTCATTATACCCTTGCAGAGGGTATTATAATTTTGCCATGATATTTGAAACGCAGTGAAGGAGGCATCTCCGACCCCATAAAGTATATATATTCTTGATCAGCATCACCAGCCGAGTCGATCTAGCCATGTCCGTCCGTCTGTCCGTCCGTCTGTCTGTCTATCGGGCTGAAACTTTCAGCATAGTCTTATTTCATTAGCACGCAGTATATATGTCGGAACGGCTGAAATCGGACAACTATATCCTATAGCTGCCATAGGAATAATGGTGAAATTAATGTAAAAAATTTTAACTTCTCTGTTTTTCAACGAATTTCTATTAATTTCGAGATAAAGTCGTTTTTTCAAGTTGTAGAATTACGGTTTTAATTTCATTAAGATCGAACAACTATATCATATAGCTGCCATAGAAGGGATCGGTCGATTTATATGAAAATGTAAAATTCTACATGTAAAATGTAAAATTTACAAAATTTACATAATTTTACATTTTATTTTTAACATTACCAAAATGGATCGATTTTCATTGATCCAATTGCTGACTGCAAGGGTATACAAACTTCGGTTTACCGAAGTTAGCTTTCTTTCTCGTTTTTACCTAACTTTGAAAAACCACTTAAAATCTGTTTATCAACGGATTTCAAGAGTTGTTGGCTTGTTTGATACTTCGGGCCATCAACATTAGAAAACAACACGACTTGATTTTTCAAAGAATTTTTTTTTCCAGTTTTTTTTACGTAAGCAGCATGTTTACATTTGACTTAACAGATTGCAATTTCCACTTTTTGAAAGGTTATTAACAATTAAAAAGTTGATTCATCACTTCTAAAATGAAGCATCGGTAGACTGTCTACGACTAGAGATATAAAATGAATCATAAACAATCAACAGATTGTTTCCTTGTAAACTTAAAAATTTTTTAAGATACATACATTTTTATTCATTTTCGTGATCTGGGGGTCCAACTCTACCAGAATTTCGCATCAACAGGCTTAGAGCACCTTGACTGTAAAATAGTAATATTTGTATAAAATGTTGTATAATATTTGCATTATAATGATTATTAAAGCTTTTCGATGCTATTAACATCATAAAGATTACACCAACTATACTGCTTTAGAATTTATGACAGTTGGAATCTATTTGCTAACTTAATTAATTTGTAAATAGTTACTTTGCTTCATTAAATTCATTACTTTGTTGAAGTTCGCCTGCATTTTAGATATTGAACTAAATAATATTTTCAAGTTTGACACTGAAAAATAAGAAGATTTAGCATTTTTAACGCATTAATTGCCAAGTTATAAAGTAAATCATAGTTTGTATTAACTCTAGTACTTGATCTCGTTTATCTCAAAAGATAGACCTTCTTTTTAAAGTTATTTATGACGCCAGATATCTGAAAGTTATATTAGCTATTGCTGGCCCATATACACAAAATCTATGTTTATATAACTTGTTGCACAAACAAGGAAGACGTCGTCCGATGTCCGCTCATACATATCATCATACATATACATTTGTACATATCTCGCAGAAATATTACATCAGAGAAATCTGTTTGGCCAACGAAGCCAAAACATTTGCACAAAACAAGAAAGGTCCGAACAAAAGGAAGCCAAATTAAAATAAACCAAGGGAAGCCCCAAATCCATTCCCTGGCCCCTTCCAAGAAGGGAACGGCGGGTCCGTGTCCATTTTGTGCTGGCTCAGCAACTACATAGGTGCACCTGTGCATTGAGGAATCCTTTGCTCAGAGCAAACACACAGATACACCCATAGAGACACAGACAGACGGGCAGGCAGGCCGGCGAGTATTATATACGAGCCAAAACAAATCGAGCGACTTATCTCAGCTAAAACATCTCGCATTGACTTATGCACTGGAAAATGGAACAGTGGACGAGGCCACACAGGCTGTCTTCCACTCCTCCACTCCACGCCAGCTCCAGCGCCAGCTCCTGCTCCGGTTCCAGCTCCAACTTCCCCAGCGATGGCCAGCCAAACGAGACTGGAAGCTTTGCTATGTAGGAATTTCCGTGGTAGTTGCTCATAAATATTCACTCGCACACCAGCTCACACGCGCACACACACAGTGGGCAAGTGGGCGGAGCCGACAACAGCATAAGGTGTATCTGTGTATCCGTCCGGGCATCTATGAGTTCGCTTGTGGCTGTGCCATTTTTATGCGCTTCATGGCAATTCAAAACGCCTACTTCAAGAGCTCTGCCAAGCCGAGCCGAACTGAACAACAACGACGACAGTAATTCCACCACCGAAACGAGACCCAGCGGCAGTGATAGGCGAGAGGAATCGCAGCACAACTTTGTGCTCCTGCACAATGGGCAAAAGGCAAAGGCAAAAGGCAAAAAGGGTTTACGGAGAAAATAGCGTTTTCATAACCTTTTCAGCTCATTTTAAATTTTGGTAATCACTGAACCGCTGGAAATACATATATTTTTGATAAGCATTTATGATATTCAAACACATTTAAATGACTAAATACTTTTATAAAACAGCTATCGGTAAGGGGTTAAGATAATGTGAATATAATCTGATGATAGACATGGGAGTTATTAGATTAAAGTTAGAAACTCCTATCCCAATCTCTCTCGCACTCAATTATCTTACAATTTAATGCAGAAAGCTTTGTATCTTTAAGGAAAGTTATTATTAACATTATTATTCCTGCCAAATTCTACATGATCCTAAAAATTGTAAAATAAATATTTTAGCACGTGTCGATTTCACTTTAACGATAAACTGCTATTTGGAAAGAATCCCTTTGGTTGACAAGTTGGGAGTTAACCTAGATCATTATCTTGAGTTTACCAATGATATTTCATGTTTGGTGAATAAATGGATGTAATAAAATAAGGTCGAACGAATTTGATGTCCCCATTGCTACGGAAACTTTATAAACTTCGTTAGTTAACCCGATTCTGGTTTACGGATTCTGCATTTTGCAGTGATATGCCTATAATATACACTATTAAGCTGTTTGAAATGTTTAAAAACTCTAAGCCTTATACTAAGAAACATTTTCCAAAATCGAGAATAACAAAAGTTGCCCGAAAATTTGAATTTTAATTTTTTCTTTTTTTTTTATGAAAATTTTAATATAACATTCGGGAATTAAGCGGATATGATAAGATAATTTTAAATAAAGAATTTAATTAGTAAAGCAATACTGTAGCTTTAGGATTTTAGTGAAAAAATCAATAAAATAAAATAAATACATTCCTATAAACCGAGTAGTAACCGTCGACACTATATAACAATATCCTTCAGATAATTAATATACGCATGTACCCTTCAGACCAAAAAGAGTTTATTTCGAATGTCGTAGCCTTTACCTAGAGTAATGCCCTTCCACAGTACTGTGCAAGCCCAACTATTCGTTCCACTGTGCAGTGCAGCAGTGTGCGAAGCTTTCTCGGCTCGACTTTGTTGTTTTACGCGAGAGCCGTTGCCGGCGAGCGAACAGCAGCGGCAACAGCAACAACAACGGGAGCACGAACGGGTGCTGGGCTCTCTCGACAAGTGCCTTCAATTCAACTTCCAGCAGGAGCCCCAGAGAAAAAGCCACCAGCGAATGGCGTTCGAGCTTGGGCTCGTTGTTGTTGTGTTGGTCGGTTTTTTCGGCACGTCGCTCTGGCTGTGGCTGTGTGGGTGAGTGTGTCGGGGCGATGCGCGCGTCGCAGCCATTCTGCCAGGAGCTTCGGCCACCCTCCAGCCTCGGCCTTCCATCCAGTCATCCAGTCAGCCAGTGCGCCAGCAGCAGAGCCGGATCCGGAGTTCAGTCGCCACCGTTAACTCTTTGAAATTGGACGCAGCGAGCGGCGAATACGCGTTCGCGACCACAGTGAGCGAGAAGGGGAGAGATAGAGCGAGAACGAGCCTATTGATAATTCCCTAAAGAAAGTGCGGAAAGTGATCATAGGATTGAATTACAATTAGAATAAAGCTAAAAGTATAGCTGGAAACGAAGTTTATTAAAGGAAAACTATACAAAAACTGCTACAAATCGAATAAACGGAAACTTGGGCTTGTAAAGCTTCCTATCAAAATAATCAAAAACTAAATAAAATATAACTAAAATAAATAACTAAATAAATATCTAAATCCATAATACGAATATCAAGTAATGATTTGTAATTCCTATAACTCAAGTTCCATCTGAAACTTAATTAATTATTAAAATTAATTACAAAATAAAGAAAATACAACTTGGTCTCTGCCAGGAAAGTAACCAAAAGTAACCAAAGTCGAAGAAAACTCAGTGTCCGTGGCCCCTGAACCCGATCTCCCATCAACGCCCGTCACCCATCCACCTTGCATGTGAGACCCGTAACCGACCCTCTCCGGTCCTGGTCCTGGTCGATCCAATGAAAATGGAAGATCCCACCATAAACGACACGTACGTGCAGGAGTTCGATCTGCACCACTTGGAGGTGGGCGGTGCCCCCGGAAACGGAAACGGAGCTGCCACCACCAACGGCGGACCTTCGGTGGCCCCCATTGGTCACGTAAAGCGCGAGGATCACAGTCCGCCGCAGCCGGTGGCGGTTAAGTGGACAACGATCCACGGAGAGCCCACCAACCCGGACGAGGGGCCGGAAGCGCTGCCCTTTCCGGGCCAGAGCCCGCCGGAGCCGTGGAGGTCTCGCCGGCGCCGCACATCAAGCTGCGCTCCTTCTCGGGCCACCACCAGTGGCACATGGACGAGCGACGGCTGCAGCCGCTCGCCGCCGCCCGAGCAATACGGACCGCTGCCCGGACAGGCCATTCTGGTGAACACATCCTCGGGAGCTGCAGGAGCGGCGGTTCCTGGCGGGTGCCCTCCACGCCGCCGGAGACGCCGCCTGTCGTGGGCTCGCCCACTGGCAGCAGCAGCTGCCCGGCCCAGACCTATGCCCACCACTACGGCGCCCGGACTCCGGGTGGCTCCGCATCCGCCGCTGTTGCCGCCTCCGCCGCGGCCGCTGCCTCTGGAGCGGCGGCCGTAAGCGCCGGACTGAGCCACGACATGATGTGGCTGACAAACTCCATTCGGGCGGAGCAGCAGCCGCTGGACCTTCGCCCCTGGCCTATCCCGGCTCACAGGAGGAGGCGGAGGAGTGGGATCGGCAGCGGGACTACGCCCTGCAGGCGGCGGCGGCCCATCACCACCACCACGGGCAGCCGCTGATGCAGGCCCAGCACCATCCGCACGGCCACGGAGGCCATCCACATCCGCATCCGCACCTGCAGCAGGCCAAGTACCCGCACCACCACCCCCACTTCCACAACCTGGAGCTGACGCCCATCAACATGCACTCCCACGCGAACTCCTACTGCGGCGCGCTCGGCTCGGGATCGGTGACGCCCACCTGCCTGCCGCAGGTGCCCAGCAATGGGAGTGGCAGCAGCAGCGGGGGCGGCGGCGGAGGAGGAGGCAGCGGTGGGCCTGGCAGCGTTGGCGGCGGATCCTGCGTGATCACCCGGGCCGCCCTCCAGCCCTGCCGCCCGCTCTCTGCCAGCTCCACGAGATCCTCGACCAACATGTCGCCCCGAACGTGCTCCGGGGCCTACAGCACGGCCACCCTGGAGGACTGCATCAACGACGACATGCTGACTACGCTGACGGTGCGGGAACTGAACAAGCGGCTCCACGGCTGCCCCCGGGAAGAGGTGGTGCGTCTGAAGCAAAAGCGCCGCACCCTGAAGAACCGCGGCTACGCCCAGAACTGCCGCTCCAAGCGACTCCACCAGCGCCACGAACTGGAGAAGGCCAACAGGCAGCTAAACCAGGACCTGCATCGCCTCAAGCTGGAGTACTCGCGGGTGTGCCAGGAGCGGGACGCCCTCATGCAGCGCCTGCAGCGCGTGGGCAGCAACGGGGCGGTGGCACAGGTGGCGGAGACAGCCAGAACTCGCCCGAGTTCTACCTCTGACGCCAGCTGGCGGCGGTCAGCGGCACCAGCTCCTCCGCATCCGCATCCGCGTCGACATCGCAGCACCATCAGCTCCATCTCCAGCACCGGGTCCGCAGTGGAACCCCAGCAGTTGGTCAACTAAGCGACGAGCGTTCCGGGTGTAAGGTATTTCCCAAAGGGGTGTTTCTGGAGCTTCTAGTGGTTCATCAGATTAGGAATAATTCTAAGAAAAGTTTGAAAATCGTTGGCTAAAGGGTTTTAGTTTCCAAACCAAGTAATGTTTTCCAAGAACAATAACAGAACATAAGCTTAAGAATATTTCGGCAAGGAACTATTATTATTTAAAAATTAAAAATAAGTTCTAAAATATTTCATACATTTCCTCGCAAGGAATAAAGTTTATTTTTAGGAACTTTTGTCCATTTTTGATGTTTCCAAAGCAATGCATTCCCATTACCACCACTGTTGATATTTATTAAAGCAATTTAACTATCCTAAGAAACTGTTTGAATTGTAAATTCACCCCACGAACTTTATTCTGAAATTCCATGTAATTTCACTAAAACAACATTTTTCACTTATTAAACCTTTTCAAGGAATTATTTACCACATTAAAGGGTTTTCCGCGCATTTAAATTCTCTTTAATTTTGATTGTGACAATAAATATCAGTTTTCAATTGAATTTACGTTTGCGAACTTTGAAAGTGATCGCCAGAGATTGATAGAGGTAGAAAGGAGGAAACTATTGCTGATTATCAGTCTGACTAAGGCAAAATCGATTATAAACAAAACTAATTCGAACGCGTATGTATAAAGAGCAAACATTGTATAAAGCAAACAAAAACAAAAGAAATGAAATCAAACTTGCAGCTTCTGATTAACGATCGCTACATTAATACAAATTACGAGTTAGTAACACACGCTTATTTGTTGATTAGTTCTAGACTTAGTTTCTCTTCTAGTTTTAAGCGCGAATAATACTAATATCATAGAAGCAATAGTTGCACGCAGAGTTGTTCTTAGAGGCCGTGTTTCCGTTTCCGTTTACGTATACTTTTAAGCCCGATTCCACTCCTCAGTAAGCAATAAAATTACTAAAACTAAAGGTTGTATTATGTTTAAATACTGCAGATAAAAGCAATGAGCAAACGACGTTGTATAAAGAGCAAAACTCTACTGAAGTAAACTAAACAAACAAGTCCTATAAAATGTAATAAGCACTTAAAGAGAACGATAATGGCATATGTAAATACACACAACCACATATACAAATATTAATAAGCTAAAGAGCCGATTCTATATACTTTAGGACATTTTCGAAAAGATTCAAATCTCGTTTTGTAAAATCAGAAAGGCGGATCCGAAAAGTGAAGACAAAAATCTAAGATAATTAATAACTAATTAAAATTGTGAGTAGTTGATAAGTGTGCATAAAACAATTTAGTAATAAATAAATCTAAAAATAAAGTAAAATGCTTGACTTTTTATTTAGGAAATTATTTCTTTTGCAGCAAACAAACTGGGTGGACTTCATATGCATGAGACCTTGAATTAAATATCTATTAATATAGGGTAAGCATCCTTCTTGAAGACCAATCTATACTGATATTTAAATCATTCAGTATCTCCAAAAAACTCCGGGAAGGTTTGACCTCAGGGCTTGTGTTGTGCCTTTAAATTGTTTGGTAGTTCTTTTAAAAGCTATTCTATTCGAAATCATTTAAATTACATTTCATTTTACAAGCTATTTTGAATCGCTCGATCCGATACTCCAATGGACTCTACAAATAAAATATATAAAAGTAACGTAGACATTATAAGACTAAAGAAATGAAAACATAAATAAGTTTGGTTTTGAAACGCCCCAGTTTGCACTTCGCGGTTCGAGACTCAACTAACCATTTGCGGAAAGAAGAACCTTACCTAAGCGATTGAACTTATATTTTTAGATCACACACTAGTGACTTTAAAACTAAGTTGCTAGTCTGTGTAGAAAAGGGTTGACATACAGACCACATGGCTATATGCTTATTAGGAATCTATATTATTTATAGGATCAGAAATATCTCCTTCAGACTAAAATATTTTGTAAGGTTATATAATCCAATGGAATGAATTGAGAACCGGATATTCTATGGTCGGTCCAATAGAAAAAAAGCCTTAAATATAGCTTTCAATAAAATTATAGTGATATTTTCAGGGTAAGTAGAAAACCAGTAAACGTAAGGGGCAAAATAATGATTGTGAAGAAATTGGTCTCATAATGTACCAAATTCTCGAAAGTTTGAACTTGACAGAGTCTTTCGGTTACAGTTTTAAATTTATTTCAATCTGAAAACAATTTTTTTATTTTTCTAAGTGATCCCTAATTTAATTGAAGCCTGTAGTGATTTTAAAATATATTTTAAATAGATCAAAATCATCCAAAAAGAATTGTTCTAAGCTAGGAGACTGAAAATAAGTCTCCGCTTTCAGCCTAGATTAAAGCGAGGATCGACATCCCCCGGTTGATTTCGAAGAAGTGCCCATGGGTGTGTGGTCTGTCGGCATGGATAAATCGGCTTCCAACGGCGACGGACCACCGCCAGCAACAGTTTACGAACCAAAATAAACACTGAAAAGGCTCCGCATGGAGCAGAGAAGAAGAATGTCAACAAACACTGGTCGCGTAATGGCGCATGCAGGAGCAGAAAGAGGCGTTGGAGCTGCGGCGTTGGGTTACAATCATCAACATGGAGATCGCCATCTGCCGAGATCCTTGAGCCCGCTTCCCTTGTAAATGTTCATTAATAAAAATTTAAGTCCTCAAGTTTGTTTATTTTGATTGAATTTCTGATTTGATTCTGTTTCGGCGGCGGCTTTTCAGATTCTGATCTTGAATTTATTATTTTTATTTTGATTATATGAATTTCCTGCCCTACCAAGAACTCGGACCTCCTCCCTCCGCCTGGTCGTCTTTAGGGTTTATGTAATGAGACGAAGCCGCTCGATCGACCGGCGGATTGCGCAAGAACTTTGTCGAATTCGGTCTTTATTTGCTTTGCCCTTTGCCCAAGCCGACGATGACGATCGCCGCCATCGAATGGCCATTTTCATTTGACTTTTTCCGTTTCTTATTTATTTATTTTCTAGCTTAATTCTCGGTCAGCAGGAAGTGTCAAATTTCCACTTATTTCGGCACATGCAAAGCGATCGAAAAAATAAACGAAATTTGAATCTACCAAAGGAAATTATTTTAATGCAACATTTAAATTTCTTTAACATGAAAACGAGAATTGAATTAACCATTTTGTAAGTATAATTGTATTAATATCCCAATGTTGTTCTTCGATTCATGAGGTGAACGAATTCTTTTCGATATTTCTCTTTGGGATTTCACAAAACGGGACATTTTAAAATGTAGTTTATTTTTGATTTTGGTAAATAGAAAATTATGTAAAATTTCTTATAGGGTTCATTGGGAAAATATATATTCTTATGGAGAATGCTTTGTTCTCCAAAAACGTATTTTTTTTAGTTTTTAATTTACAGAGTAAATCCTCTAGAGTTTTATATTTAAAAATATAAATATAAAAATAGTACATTTTGTGTAATTTGTTATAGGGTTTGTGGAAAAAATATATATTCCTATATATTTGAGAATGCTTTCTTCTGCAAGAACGTTTTTTCTTATTTTTCAATTCACAGAGTAATCCCTCTAGAATGCTATATTTCCTAAATATTTTTGCGCTATTGGCTCGCAACCAATCAGATAGGAATACCAACTCCGAATCACATTCCCCATGCTGAAATTTGTTACATTTTTGGGGCTTTTGTTCAAGTGCAGATTAAACAATAATTATGAAATTCTGATGCAAATCGCCGGCGACTGAAAGTCTCCTTGCCTTTCGCCCCCAGTATCTTTTCATTATTGGTGGTAAGAGAGTATTCTGAGCCGCAGGCCAGACTGGCAGCTTGAGTGGATGTCAAGAGTGGATGAGCCGGGCAGCCGGGAGATTCCAAGGGGAAGTGGCGCTGAGTGCCCGGCATTTTGTCAAATGAAATTTATAGACACGGCAATGACAATCGGTAAATTGTCATGGCCATGGGGCTGGAGTTCATCTCGGCATAATCAGTGCTTAGGGGCAGGACCCGTGCTCGTACCCAAAGCCATCTCGGACAACTGGGATGATTGTCAACATTATTATGGCCCACACACACACACCGTTTGATTATGCTGCGCACTCGGTTGGGCACTCTTTTTATGCCTGCACTGCGACGTGTGACGGCTTCGATGAGGCTTACACTAAAAACAATACAAAAGTGTGTGTCGCCAGATATTCGACTTTAAGATGATTGGAATAAGAAGAATATGTTAGTCTATGCAGAAAAAATAAAAACACCGACAAATGCCCAAGCTAAATATGTGTTTTTGGTCATTTTTTATCAATAAATAAAATAAAATACTAGAAAATGTATTAATTTTTATCTCAGATCTGTGAAATAAAAATATTTTAATACAAAAATAAATATAAAATGGTCAATGGTAATATTTAGATAACTTAAATAAATGTATGAATGTAAATCTAAAATCTGTGAAATAAATTACTTTTATACAAAAATAAATAAAAATGTAATGCTCAATGTTAATTACTTAGATTACTTAAATAAATGTATGACGTTGCCTTAAAATCAATGGTAATAAGCATAATAATAATTAAATAATCTTTTTTAAAGAGCATGTATTTCAAGTCTGATAAATTTAAAAGAAGAAAAAGAACATACACAACATTCTTAATAAAATTAAGCACAACTCAGAGTGTAAATCACAAAAAACTATGACAGATGTTAAAGTTTAAGGAAAAGGTAAGTTACAGAGATATTTACTCAAACTCTATCTCAGAGCACATTTTTAGTATAAAAGTCTAACTTTTTTCCGAGTGCAGCGATGTGATTTTGGAGAGGGAAAGGGAATCTCTTTTTAGCCTGTCTGGATTGCGGGGTGGTGCGTTTTTTATGATGCTCCTCAAGTGGATGCGGACGAGAGTGGAGATGGGGATGAGGATGAGGATGAGGATGAAGATGAGCCGGCGTCGAGCGACACGCTTAAGTGGCTCGCATGTGCCCCGCCCACCTTCACCTCCGCCTCCTCCTACGCTGGCTTGTCTTAATTCAATCGATAGTTCACACATGTAATCGCACGGACGGATGATTGGGGCTTCTTCCTGCATTTTACTTTTACTCTGGTTCCCTGGTTCTCTTGTCTTGTCTCCTCTTTGCATGCCAAACACGTAGCGTTGACATTGAAAGGGGTTTGGGTGGGAATGGCGCTTGTTCCTATTTTCCGATCTGACTTTAACCTTAAATCGTTAACATTAGCTTTCCGCAGTTGCCGCGTCATTCTGAGGGCCGCCGCCGCTACTCATTAGCGTAATGAAGAGCGAAGAGCGGAGAGCAAAGTCCTTCTGGAAGCTCATTAGTTGTCGCTTTGTCTGGTCGTGGAAAGTTTTCACAAAATATACTCGTAAATCTCGATTTGGCAGCACTGAAAAGGGGATATTTATCGCGTCAAAGGACCAAAGTCAAAGTGCCAAAAAGTTGTTGACCAAAAGCTTATCAATCATTGATGTGTGCCTGGGGATGGCTCCGTTGAGATATAGCCGAGCTTGAAGACTTTATTAACAACGTATGTGCATTACAAAGGTTTATAAAAATCTAATAAAATCGAATCCTTTTTATGTGACTAATAAAAAAAGTAAAAGCTCATTAAAATATTCTAAGAAAACAATCCTTGATAAATAGCTGAAAAAAATAATAGGTGGCATTTATTAATGAATAAAAATATATATGTACAAGAAATATACAAATAACTAGCTAAACTTAGCACTTGTTGTAGCTAACACTAGGTATGTGAGAAGATTAATAGCAGTTCTTAAAGGATCATAAGAGTTGTAAAAAAGAACTGTATACAAATTTGTATATCCCTTATTTATCACCCAAAATTTAATCTGAAAAGCACTGCCCTGCATAGGAGCTCTGACACCCAAGGACTCTACCCGTTTCTAATCTGTGGGCTGGCATCTTGTACGAGTCGAAAACTTCCTTACTTCCATACTTTCTTCCCCAAAAAAAGATGCGACTTTCCTTACGACTATTCCTTTGTCTTGCCTTTTTATTGATGGGCCGAACGCCCTTGCTGTTTTTTACGACTTCACCCCAACCTCTCTTAGTCAGAGACGGTCCAGTTCGGAGGACTCCTTTGAGTCCTGACCAGAGTCATCCGTACATCCTTGGCCGTGCAGCTCAATCGGGCGTCCCCGAGGCGATTTTCATACTTGGACATCCGTTTGCAATGTATCTTTATCGTTTTATACCGCTTCCGTGGCCAGTGCTCGGTGCGGCGTCGCATAATTTCCGTAATGACCAATGATATAAATGGAACTCATTTGCCAGTCCCCGCCAGTTCCCTCTGAATTGATGCTCCACCGTAAATCGCTTTGCACCCTCCTCCACTAAGAGTTCCGGAACCTTCCCCGTGGACGTCTTCGACTCCTTTAACGTTTGTAATAATAAATTAAATCACATTTCGGCTTTTTTCTTTCTTTCATACCCTTGCTGAGGGTGACTTAACTATAATGTGTTTAAAGTTTAAACGAAACTAATTTTAAAGAATTTATTCACAGTTTGTCCCAGAATTCGAAGAAAGCTGAATAAATGTGGGAATCAATAGTTTACCTCAAAGTCCATAAATATGCAGATTGTTTGTATCTTAATTCTTTCTATCGCCAGCCTCCTTCATCAGGTCCCCAGATTTTTTGCTTTTCCGTTTTGAGCTTTCTGACGTCGTGGCCTAGAGTTCCTTGAGTGCTTTTTGCCTCTCTTTCTAACACTGTTTCTTATTTTCATTATTCAACACATGGAAATCAAAACACTTTTACAACACTGGTAATTATTTTTATTTAATTAAATAATATGATCCGGGATTATTATTTTATGAAAAAAAAAACAACCACACAAAATTGGTGAATATATGTACAGTTTAAATCAAAAGATAAACACAATGTAGCCGATCTATTACCGAAATCTTCAGTACTGATCTCGGCAAAGATTTCTTTTTGCGACCTTTTTATCATTCTTTGAATGAAAAATTAGTATATATATTTGAATATCATTATTAAACATACAGAAATTTACGAAAATCGCAAGTATCTACTAATGTATTAGTTTGTTTAAGAAAAGCTTTATTCTGGAGGCATATTTTCATAATCAAAATAGTTATTCCCTTATTTCTGACATAGAACTTATAGAGAACCCAAAAGAAAGGACACTTCAGTCTTCGGCCTTAACTACAGTCCTGAGCGCTTTTCAAGGCGCTCAGTGAGCGCCCATGTGTGTGTGGGCCACGGCATGATGTCTGTCCGGTTCATTGGCTGTGGCCCATAAAAAGCGGCAAATGGTGGAAGAGGAAGGAAGCCGTAGCATAAAACATATGAAGACATTTGCCTTTGCCTTCAACTCCAGGCCCATTGCAAATTGGTTGAATTTGATTTTGGTCCGAGAAACGAGCACTCTGGCCCCTTTCTGCGGTGGCCACTGGACAGATCGATGGCAGCTACGGGGAGCTAAGGTGGCTGAGAGATGGGAGATGGGCGAATCTATTCTGGGGCAACCTTCGGTGAACGGTCGCTTTAGCTGAAGGTTGAACCGCCGTCGCTGGCGAAGCCCCAATCCAAATCCGAGAAGCGAGAACCAGGTAGCGGTGGCGACACAGGTGCATCCAAATTGTTTTTGTTTCTTTCATTGCTTTATTTCTTTCTGGCATTTCATTTTGGTGTATTATATTTTATTTCGTATTATTGTTTTTTTTTCAACACTCAAAGCTAGGTGTTTTCTTTCCGCCGACTCGGCAGATTTCTTCTGTTGTTCTTTTTGGCTTATGTAAAAGAGGCAAACAAAAAAATGCAATGGCCGAAAGCTAGATGAGTAATGAGAACACTTGTACATAGCCGGAGATCGGATATGCATATGTTTACTTAGGCTTATGTACAATGCCAAAGAGTTTCCTGGAATCCCATGTGGAATGTGGCCGGGATAAGCCGGCTTTCGTTGATAAGAATGTCTAGAATTTAGAGCTCAGAAGCGCAGAATCCTTCGGCTAAGGTCTCATGTTGAATATTCTCGGAATGATGTGAACAAAAAATATTATCGGCCCAATTTGTATAATTAATACGGGAAAAACTATTCCTTATGTTTAATATATAGAAATCTATCTATCCAAAGTCTGTGACTACCCCATCCTTTATTTTGATTCCGATTACTCGTAGACTCTCGATTACCTCGAAAATTGTACAACAACCGTGGGAACATAAACAACGGCTTCCCTCACGTTCAGTTTTGTATATACCGTGCTTATATGTAAATATTTCTGAGCTCAAGTGAATCCCAAATACATTACACAACTCAGACAAGTGCAATTAGAGCTCTGAATTTCACCAATCAGGGTGTTCAGTTCGAACGAGGATATGGCTTTTTATTTTTATTGGTAGAATTTCCCTTTGATGGAGCCCATTGACTCATGTGATTTTTGCTGACTTTATCGAACGTTCTATAAGTAACATTCTTAATGAAAACTTGTAGGTAATAACAATATCGAAATCTGGAGTATCTGTAGAGAAACGAAGCCGATTTCGGAATTGTATAGCTCGAGACTTTGAAGGGAGAAATATTTCTGCTTGTAGTTTCTAGCCGTATACCCAGTTTTAAATAAATAGGTCAAGTATTACAATTGATCGAGGGATTTTATTGGTTTCCAACAATTTTCGTATAGCTGATGCCTTGTTCTCACTATCAGCTTTAAGCAATCAAGGTCTGCTACTCTTACTTTTGTATCCACCTGAGCACTTCCCTCAGTCGAACTTCCTGAAACAATTTTAATTGACCATTGACTTTTGGTTTCGCTCTCGCCCAGAACTTTTACTCGCGGAATAGTATCACCTCAGTATTTCTTCGATTTTGCTGATTAGAGATTAAAGCAAATACAATAACACCGTAGACTCGATGCGATTGCAACATGAAGCGTGCGAAGGGGGTTCCAACGACGCTCGTGTCAGCACTCTGAGGTCGACACTGCCGGTCGATGAACCCACGGGCGGAAAAACTAAAAAAATTGAGCAAAAATAACAAAATAATGAAAAGTGATTGCAATAGCAGAAATTGCGCTTCCAAGTCGAGCTCTTCCCTATGAAAAGACTACAACAGATTGCACGCGCGAATTGTGCTCATAATGAGGTTACAAAACAATTTATATGTACCTTTTTAAATAAATCAATTTTAACTTTTCGCCAACATATTGTTATCGGAGCAAGCAACTTAAAAATTATTTTAAATCAACTTTTGCGCAAATTAAATCTGCTGAATTTGCAATAACCTCGCGGGTGAAGAGACAAAAAAGGCCGGGAAAGAAAAAAAAATTGAATCGATTGCAGGGATCAGCATTCCGTCAACTCGCCGCGCTTAATTTATTTATTGTTGTCGACGACTGTAAATGCAATTTGATGATTTAATTAATATTGAATTACACGGCCATTAAGAGCGGCTCGATAATTATACAATGTGCAGCCGAACGACTCAATTGCAGGATTGGGGCAGAGTCGCTTTCTCCTTGTTATCGACATCGACGCTTTCCCGCCGGTGGTGGGACTGTACCTGGACGCACTGTGCCTTAATTTATGCCATTGTAAATATTTAGCCAACAAGCAAACACACACAACTTTGGCTAGGCCTTATTAATTAAGAGAGACCCAGACTCAGTCCCAGTCCAGGCCCGACACACAGCCAGCTTTCTGCAGCTCTCTCCGGGGCCCCTGCTTTCCGCCTGGAATCGAGAAATCATAAAAGCGTAAAATCGAAATGCCGCCATTCCGTGGTGGCTGCCAAACTGACTACTTCCTTCCTGCCTCTGTCTGTGTTCCTGTCCCTTACTTAGTTTATGCGTGGCATTTTCATGGATTCTAAAATAACATATTTAAATGAAATTAAAGTGATTTCCTGTTTTTAAATGAAACTTACAGAGTTGCCAGACAGACATTAGAGGTTGCAATGTGGAGTTCAATTGCATTTCAAACATGAAAAAGGGATTTCCCGTTATAAAAGAAACTTACAGAGTTGCCAGACAGACAAAGGAAGTTGCACTTGTTTCTGTGGAGTTCAGTTGCATTTCATGAAATTCTGAATGCTTTGTGCTCAAAATTTAATGAATTCTTGAATGGTACTGATCCCAAACATACAATTTTGACACAGTTTCATTATTTCCTAAATTAAGTAAACATCGCATAAACGCGATATCTGTCTCTTTCGCTGTCCTGTCTGCCCCCTCTGGCCCGGCTCTCCTTTATTAACACGCATATCAATTCATTTTGATTGTAATTTATGCCGTAACCAATCGCTGCATATCGCTCACATCAGCCTTATCCCCCACTCCTGCCTTCCGCCGGGGTAATAAAATTATTGTTTATAGATGGATGTTGCGGCTGCAGTTAAAAGCAACACACAAAGTCGCAGGAAAGTAAGACTTTGATTTGGCGGCCACTCTTCCTTTCTTTCCTGTTTAGTGGAGCGTGATCCTAAAATGGTATATCCTTGGGGGGAGTTGATATGGCAAAATAATGTAGGTAGATTTATGTGTATTCGTGCAAGTATTGCTTGCTTTTAAAAACTGGTACCGGCAAAGAATAAGCTGAATATGTGGTCTGATACATGATTTGGAAATTGGTTATTGAGGCGATTTCTTGAGACATATCTTTATAGAAATAAGGAAAGAAATGGCTTTGTTGTGTCTATTCGGATGTGATTCTAATCTAGCTTTAATGAAGGAGCTATGTAATTTAATACATACATATATACGTATACATACTTTTACATCACATTTTGTAATTCCTCTTTTTAAAAAATGAAAACGCAGGTGTTTTAAAAGAAGACACTATCCTTCTGTGAGTATTTTCCTACTACCTTTTTACCTAAAAAGGTGTAGGGAGTGTTACAAAAATCACGTGAGTAATTAAATCCATTCAAAAGGTGTCCAAAATCATGGAAAAAAATCAAATTTATATAGAATTGGGTCCCCCATATTTTTAGACATCTAATTAAAGTATTTCAAAACCCTATTGTGGGCCAACTCCCTTACTTCCATAAACTTTAAGGGCAGATATATTTTTTTTAAAAGCGTTTTTTTTTTTTAAATGTAAAATATATATGCAAGCATCCTAAATAGTTTTCATCAATCTTTAATTTTAGGCATTTTAACAGAAATCACTGCAGATTTCAAATAAATCCCAGAGTATACTCAAAAAGTATGCTTCAAAATGTGACCATTAAGAAACTACATATTTTAAAGCATACTTTTAGACAGCTTTTCGAGGGATTCCCAGTTCATTCCGATTTCTTTTACATCCTTGTATCATTTGATTTGCTAAGAGTTTAGTTATGGTTTATGTATTTTAACAAGTAGACAAAAATGTTGATTTTGATATGCACTTCTTGGTCCACCAGGATCTTGACCATGAACAGTCTCGCCGATTGCTTGGGCAATCAGCCTAATTGAGCTGCCCCAATGGCCAACTTGTGCCCTGGTGCTGCCCCCATTTGGCCCACCATCCCATCTCCCCCTTACCGCTCGATATATCAGCCCTAAAAGTAAACCGTTCTAAATCAAAAGACAAACGTCGACAAATGACCCGGCGCGGTGAATAAATGAATACCAGAGAGGCCGACAACTCGCAATGAATGTGTTCGGTAACAATTCATTAAGCAAATAGAAATGTGCGCTAAACGCATTAAGAGATTAGCACACATGGAACAGGAACAACATCGTCGGAGGGGGAGCTGGGACCAATACCAGATACCCAATACAATACCCATCGATGGGCAGTAGCGTAATGACCCTCATTTGCCGTAAATGCGAGCGGGGAACTTGGTGGTCGTGGCCTGGCCCCCTTCGCTCGTTCTGGCCAAATTTAATTGCAGTGCAAAGGAGCCTTTGCCGTGCGGTTAGCCCCGGCTGCAAGTGGCATTCAGATTCGGTCTTCGAAGCTCCATGTGTGAAAAAGGTAAAATCACGGCTGCTTCTGGTTTGTTAAGTGTTCATTGTTTTGACAACAAAGGCCAACAAAGCACATGTGAGATGCCCCGATGGCGAGTTGAAAGCGGAAGTTGCCAGTTGAAAATCACTTAACTGCAATTTACGGTTTGCAAATTGCATATTTCAGGGGGCTGAGGAGGCGTTGATCCTTGATGACTTTGTAGAGACACAAATAAATACATGTACACATGGTTGAGCTAGCACAAGAGCATATCTTCAGAATGTGCTTTCAGAACGAAACTTCGATTATAAATTATTGGTTATCCTAGCACTTTGCAGATTATATATTGATGAATTCCCTATAGTTATTAACAGTTTAAACCAATATAAAAACCGATATCTTAACGTATCAATATACAAATATACAAATGTGCAATAAATCGATATTGAGCTTGAGCTTGCTTGGCTTGCAATTCCTACAATTTGGTCTGGTGTTCCGATAACATCGATAATTTCGATATTTTCATGTTAATTGCGATATTTTCCTATTTTTAAATTTTGATATATCAAACTTTTTTATATTTTCGATATGGGATCATATCGAACTTCTCGATATACATCCGTTATACACCCGATATACATCTCAAGGGATTCACCTAATCGATTTTAAAAGAAATCGCAGCTACAAGGTATACCAATTCATAATTAAAGAGGGTCATGTTAAAGATATAAAAACCATCTATAAAGCTTACGTTTAAAAAGTCTTTATCCTTTATACGATCTAACATAATTTTTGCTAGACTTTTGGTCGAAATTAAATGTTTAACTAACTAAATTACCCACATATACATATTATTGATCTTTGTTTATCGCATATCGCATATACTCCTTTGTGGATTTCCGACACCGACTTCCGAACATAATATTCCCTGTCTTTCTACTTCCTTCCCAATCAGGTTTCAGTTCAATCTTATCCACGAAAGTGACCCACATTGAATGCCTGACTTCATACGGCCAAACATCACGTTCCGTCGTCTTCCGTTCTTGCTCCTGTTCTTGGACCCAAAATTTGCGCTATCCTTTTCATCAAATCTGTCCACTTCCTTTCACTCCTGTGCCGCCTTCCACTTTCCACAGCTGCCGCTTGTGGGGCTTCTCTTGTCCGCTGGTCATGTGATAAACGTTTATGATTATTTTTATGTTCCATCCGTTCGAGTCTCGACTCGACTTGGCTTTGCCAATTTGACGCTGATATATCCAGGGACTTGATTTAGTTTAAATAGCGCTGTGGGAGATGGAGGAAGAGTCACAGCTGCACTGTGAAAAATATTCAGTGGAAATTCATTCGTGGTTACATATTAATGGCAACTTTATTTTAAAGTAAGTACTTATTGATGTTGTCATGGAAAAAAACATATATATTTTTTTTTTAAATGATCTTCAAAATTTATGCAAAGTTTTTTTACTCTACTAACAATATTCGTAGAACACTTAAATCTAGTTAGCTCCCTGATTCAATAACTATTAACAAGAAAGAAAGATAACTTCGGTAAACCGAAGTTTGTATACCCTTGCAGCCTGCAATTGGATTATTGAAAATCGATCCATTTTGGTAATGTCTAAAAAATATCAAATTATGTAAATTTTGTAAATTTTACATTTTACATGTAGAATTTTACATTTTCATAAAAATCGAACGATCCCTTCTATCATTCCTATGGCAGCTATAGGATCTGCTATCCGATTTCGGCTGTTCTGACATATATACTGCGTGCTAAAGAAATAAGACTATGCTAAAAGTTTCAGCCCGATAGCTTAAAAACTGAGAGACTAGTTCGCGTAGAAACCGACAGACAAACGGACAGACAGACAGACGGACATGGCTAGATCGACTCGGCTTGTGATGCTGATCAAGAATATATATACTTTATGGGTTCGGAGATGCCTCCTTCACTGCGTTGCAAATATCATGGCAAAATTATAATACCCTCTGCAAGGGTATAAAAAGAGACTCGTTTGTTTTGAAATGCAATTTAAACTTTTTATTTTTATTCTTACCTCTTTGTCGTTACTACGTTGTTGTTTTTAATTTTGTCAGTTTCAATATCTCTTTTCAAGATACCTAAAAGTATGTGATAAAATGTTTTAGAAATCAATTTCCTTTTTTTTCCGATGGCCTTCTTTGTAGCATAGTCTTACGCACCTTTTAAAATTATTTTAAAACGCTGGCGATTTCTGTTTGTATGCCTTCCTATAATCTCGCTTTCTGCATCTAAGAAGAGTCAAATGTTGTGCTTCTGGTGAATATTTTCAGTGTAGTAACCTCTCCCGGCAAATGCAATTTATGTGTTTTGGGGGAAGAGCCACACAAAAATAAAAAAAGGAATGTTTAGAAGCGAGACCACACGTGACTGCAGTGGATATAGCTACCACCATCCAACTCCTGCCAGCTCCTGTTTCCGCCCATGTGTGTGAACAAATATTTTTAGAGGGTGTCATCCGCCCTGGATGCGGGTCCTTGCTGTCCATGGTGTCCATGGTCCCGGCTACGTGTCATTTGTCCTATCTGGCCGGGCAAATCTTTCCGCTGGCCCCGTCCGCTCATTCCGGCGCCGATTTCCATAATCGCTGGTTAAACAAGACCGAACACACTCGGCCCGGAATATGGAATCACACATGCCTGGTCAAGCTGACCGCAGTTTATGTTCCTGGTTTTACGGCCCTAAGCCTTTCTGCCCTGCTTGGTCCCTTTGTGGACCTTGTTTGAATTATGCTTTACATATTTTTATTCACTTAACACAAAAAGGGTGCCAAGGGTGACAGGATGTATGTGCGGGAAGGTGCCCGGCTTAATCAAATTATGGCTTATCTCGGATGGTGTCGACTTGGCGGAGGTCAAAACGCAAATAGCCATAAACATGTAGATTAAATCCCCATTGACCAGGTCCGGTGCTGGCCTGGCTGGCCGGTGGTCACCCACATAGCCCTGGCTTCCGGTGACCTTGTTTCTTCCGGAGGTTTTATTACGTGTGAACCCTTTAATAGTGCCCACAATGCAGCGAATGTTTGCATACTAACAGCCTGACTTTGGTAATTAAAAGTCTAGTTTTATGGTGCCTTATGCCCAGCGAAGATCTTAGATCGGATGAAATATTTGACCTGCATAAGACGAAAAACAAATTTCGACCCAAGTTGATATTTTATAGTCTTTTAGTTATAGCATTATGACACTGTATTAAAAACTTCATTAATTGGCTCATTAATTAGAGGCTTGACAGCAACCATAGGGTTTTGCCTAAGTGCGAGCAAGACGACTATACAGCACTTTCAATGAGATATTAATACATTAATTTCTCATTAATTGAAAAACTTATCGGTTTATCGAAAAAATACCAGACAAAAATGAGTTCGATAGAATATACCGACTCTAATACAGAAAATTGTATCTAAAACTATATTGATTGCTCATTAGACAAAACGGTCTCACAAAATATATTGGTTTTGCTGAAGGCTTAGCCTAATTTTCAGCAACTATTTTGCACAAAAGCAAAATAAATAAACAAAATAAATAAGTTTTCGGTGGCATGGTTTTTCGCCGTGAAATCTTGCAATTATTATGAATTAACTAAATCTATGTACAAGAAAAGCTGTAAAAATCAGTTTAATGGTTTTTATATTAATTTCTGCAGAAGTATTTGCATGAGGATTCCAGAAATGAATAAATTGTGCACTGCGAATTCTGGCCATTGTTATTGTTTACCTTTTAAGTCAGTGTGACCGTAGTCGCATTACGAAAAAAATCCGAACCAAAAAAGACATATAGTTGTCTCTTTCAAGGTTCTAATGAAGTAGCTAATTAATGAAAACTTTTGCCCTGTATCATAGCCGTATTACTATGTAGCATGCTTATAGTAGAAAGTAAATATTACGAAGCCCTTAAAAATCTTCATAGTGTTCTATTAACCAAATTTTGTATAAAAATATTCGGAAATTATATTTGAATTTTATTTCAGCTGGTTCTTAAAAAGTTCAACAAATACTAGTTTGTGTAACACTCTTGTCCTGCCTCTTGGATATCGAACAAAAAATTGTTTATTGTTTATTATAGGATTATTATTTTTATAATTAAATATTTATTTAATAGTTTTTAAGGGCTGTGCTTCTAAAATAAGGTTTTTTTTTGTAACTTTCCCTCATATACATATGTAAGTACATTTTACTTGGACCTTTTTGTATTTCGCTATCTTGTCCGGCAGAAATGTCCGCACAAAGTCTTAAAAAATGTATTTACTTAGTAGTAATAAATAATTCATAATTATAAATTATATTCCTTTTTAAAATAGATGGAAGTCTTTTATCTATTGACCAGATTCTAAAGAAAACACAAAAGAAGAAATATTTAAAAAGTATCTAATCTTATAGAATCAAGTGAGAAAGCTACAGTCGAGTGACCGACTGTGAGATACCCGGTACCCAAAGTATTGCCCGTGAAATTATATAGCACACGGACATGGAAAAAACAAAAAGTTGACAAAAAAAGTCAAATGTTACTAAAAACATATTGAGCAACGTTCAAAAAAGACTAATTCTACAGCTGTACGCAGCTACATTACGAATTAATATTGCGCTCGAAAGCACGCAACACTTTTTTCGCTACTGCCACCCAAAAGCTAAGTGCTCAGACACGCGAAATTATTCCTAAGCAGTGCGATAGAGCGAGAGAGCATGAAAGCATTAATTGTTTAATAACTTCCATGTTTATCATCCGATTTTACATCAAATTTGCAGAGCACGTCCGCAATCGCCTTCTTATTAAGTCTATCTATTTACTTTAAGTCGAAAATCACGCCTATAGCTAATAAACCGTTTTTTTTATTTTTTTCGGGGGCGGAAGTGGGCGTGGCCAAATTTTAAAATAAACTTGATCTGCGTTCAACAGATTCCAATTTTGTCACCAAATTTGGTAACTCTAGCTCTTATAGTCTCTGAGATCTGTTGTTTCACACGGACGGACGGACAGACGGACATGGCTAAATCGACTCGGCTGGTGATGCTGATCAAGAATATATATACTTTATGAGGTCGGAGATGCCTTCTTCTGTCTGTTACATACATCCTCGATTGGCACTAAAAATTGTTCCATTCACAAATATACTATCCCTTTGAAGGACAAACAATTTAAAGGCAAACTGTGGACAAAGCTTTAACATCTTTATACCAAATTTCCCCCCTTAAATGAGCCACAAGAAATCCATAAATATCGACTTTGAATTGGTAGAAAAGACCCTGGCATCGAACCAGCAGCAGTCAAGGAACCGGCATCGTTTCACGCTCAATTCAAATGTTGTTCAATCTCATTGAAACAATTTGTATTGTAGTTTTATTACCACAATAAAACGGATTAAGCAGCTCGCTCTCTCCTCGTCCTTCCTTGCCTCAGCTCCCCTGGAGAAAAGCAGCAAAAGGATACAATGAAGTCAGACCCGAGAAAGGGCGTGCCCTCTCCCGCTGGTCGTGTGTGTTGCTCGCCTTTTAAATTGGTTGAATTTCCGCACGAATTAAATTTTTTGTAGCCTGCCAAGTGGAGAAGCGAAAAATATTTCACGCTTCGACTGACTGACGATTGGGGAGGGAATTTAAGGGTAAGCCATATTATGAAGTCCTTTCCGGAATATTTCACACTTTGGCCGTACAAATCAGCGACACGTGGCAACTGCCATATAATTTATAACAGTGAACAGTAAAAAGGCTGAGAAGGAGACCCAAGAACTTGGCCGAGACTTTGGCGGGTGTCGAATTCGATCCGCTCAATCTGCCGAGGAATTTTTCAACATTATGTTGGGAAACTTTAAACTTTTCGTCGGTCGCTTTTTGTGCGAGTCTCTCCACTGGAGCGGCGGCCAACTCATTTGGCTTAGCATTTTATTTTCAAATGGAAAATTAATTTTTCTCCTTTGTGGCACTTTACAGCAAAAGAATATTTTTGTAACTTTCTTTCATGTCGTCTCAAAGAAGGCGGTTTGGTTCCTTCAATCAATTTGCTTGGATTTTACGCTGGGACTGCTCCTTTCACTGGACCAGACCTTTGTCGGAGGTCCCCGCAGTTATCCATATAGCCATACATATGTCTGATTCATATCTAAATCTATTACAATTCATATTCTTATGCCAAGCACACAGCCATTCACCCCTCGCACATTTTGGACTCGGGGATGGTGTATCACAGTGCGGTTCGGGGATAAGTTTCCCCAAGATATTATCGCCAATTTTCCATCTGCTGTCTTACTTTTATCTAGGATTCCCCGGATATCGGCATAAGATACAATGGATGACATTGTATCATATTTTTGGGATTAAGCGCCGATTTAAAAATAATGTTTCCCCATCACATTCTGAGGAACAAAGTAAAAGTATTTACAAATTAATTTGCAACATTTCTAAACAGTTGTCAGAAATTAAGTTAAGTTTTTAAGATTTTATACGAGCTGAAAGGCCAGACTGGATACTAAAGAAGATTTGCTAAGTTTCATTCAGATAGCTTTTAAACTGATAGTCGACTTTACGTAGAAGCGGACGGACGGACATGACTAGATCGATTTGTAGTGCTGTATCGTAGACGTTGATCAGGAATGACTCCTTAACTGCTGACTAAAATTAAAATATCCTCTGCAATGGTTTTAATAAATAAATTTGTATATATCAAATTTGGAACATTACTTATATATACATATCAATTAACAACATCAATAACTTATGTATAAATTGAAGAACAAGTTTGAGTAAAAGTAAGAAATAAAAAATATACAAATTTTTTTTGGAGTTAGAGATTCCAACTGCCTATATGTTTCAGATATAGGAGAGAGGAGAAAAATATAATAAATATAATTGTTTTATTTCTTAATTTGTAGAAAAAGGTAATAATAAATAATAATTTTAACTTCACCATAAATGTATTAGTTTAGTTTAGTTTTATTTCGAAGGCTTTTCAAAAGATCCAGCTCGTAAAGCTTACAGGTATGCCCTGCACTGTCCCGCACGAGTTAAATCAAGTGTTAAAGAGTTTTTTGAGGAACGTCATCCTCGTTTCTTTTCGTCTTGTGTCGTCGCAATTTCTTTTGGCTCCTGCTACCCCTTTTTCCAGCGCTGGGTCGTTGCTGCTTAGCCTAATATCCAAATAAACATACTTTATCCGTTATTGCCGTCAAATTTATGGTTTCTTAAATGCGACCACCCCTCGGCGAATGGAAATATGAGACGCTAGACGGGATTTTGATGAGGGTCGTCCTCCGGGTAAAAGAATCCTTTGGTTCAGTTTAGAGGAATCTATTGGTCAATTGTTCGACAGTTCTGTTCCAGGAAGGGGATCTTTGAAGCTGTAGAAGCAATATTTAATATTTATGTAATGTAAGACCCGAATCCAGTGCATATTGCCAGTTGCAATTAAATCACTGTTACAAGGTCACGGGTTTTGCACAGATAACAGAAAAACGCCAAAAGTGGCGCCGCGCCGCTAACGAAATTGCAAATTTGCACATGTACCGAAATGCAACGCTATATTGCTTACATACAAATATGCATTCAGCATAGATACACACACCGACATGAACATAAATATGGAAGCGGATTCAATGGAATGCAACTGTAATCCGTGACAGCATTATGCCCTACACCTACCCCAACGGTTCCAAGGCTCCAACAACAACAACTGCAACACATAGGAAGTGCTTAATTTTCCAGCGTGACTTTTGCAGCTGCGAGACTGGAAAATGAATTACGACGGAGTGTCCTCCAGTGGGAAGAGAATACATCAAGCGGGAGAGAGAGGAGCATGCATCCTCCCAACCTTGCGGGGGTCTGTGTGTGTGTGCGCTTTGCAATGGTGGCCGGAGAGAGCGAGTGAAAGAGAGTGAGAGGGAGCGAACGAGAGAGAAAGCCAGGAGCTAAATAGAAATTAACCAAGGAAAGGGAGCCACAACAGCAACAATCACCACCTGGACTTGGAGCAAGCGCATAATTTATATTCCACCAGAAACGCCCACTCGGCCACTGTGCGTGTGTTAGCGCCTGTGTGTGTGCAGGTGGTTTTCAATTATGGTTGGCAAATTATTAAGTACATAGAGGTGTTTTCATGTATTTACCTACATATATATGTATATACTTTGGGACATACTTAGGGATAAGGTAATTGTGTTGAATTCCGTCAGCTACTCATCAAATTATTAAAAATACACTTGAAACATGCTATATAAGAAACATGCTTTATAAGACAAATCCTAAAACTAACCGTATTAAAAATCTTAGAATATTATATATATTTTTATACCCGGTACCCATAGGGTACAAGGGTATTATAAGTTAGTGCCAACCGAGAATGTATATAACAGGCAGAAGGAGAAATCTCCGTCCCTATAAAGTATATATATTCTTGATAAGCGTCACTAGTCGAGTCGATCTAGCCATGTCAGTCTGTCCGTCTGTCTGTCCGTGTGAAACAACAGATCTCAGAGACTAGAAGAGCTGGAGTTACCAAATTTGGTGCCAACATTTAAATCTGTTGCACGCAGATCAAGCTTGTTTTTAAAATTTGGCCACGCCCACTTCAACCTCCGAAAATCATAAAATTCGGTATATAAGCTAAAGGCGTGATTTTCGGTTTAAGTAAATATATAGACTTAATAGATAGGCAATCGCGGACGTGTTCTGAAAATTTAGTAAAATCATAGGACATAATGATCATAGGATCATTAGTAAAAACATAGGAGTTATTAAACAATAAATTTACTGTGTAAACTTTTAGAGAGAGAGCGCACGTGCGTGTTGCTCAACATGTTCCTAGCAACATTTGTCGCTTTTGAGAGTTGCCCAACATGTTCCTAGCAACATTTGTCTCTTTTGAGTGTTGCTCAACATGTTTCTAGCAATGTTTGTCTTCATTTGTCAACATTTTCTTTTTTTCCATGTTCATGTGCTGTTTAATTTCACCCACTAATAGCATTATGACACTGTATTAAAAACTTCATTAATTGGCTCATTAATTAGAGGCTTGACAGCAACCATAGGGTTTTGCCTAAGTGCGAGCAAGACGACTATACAGCACTTTCAATGAGATATTAATACATTAATTTCTCATTAATTGAAAAATTTATCGGTTTATCGAAAAAAAATACCAGACAAAAAATGAGTTCGATAGAATATACCGACTCTAATACAGAAAATTGTATCTAAAAACTATATTGATTGCTCATTAGACAAAACGGTCTCACAAAATATATTGGTCTTTGCTGAAGGCTTAGCATAATTTTCAGCAACTATTCTGCACAAAAGCAAAATAAATAAACAAAATAAATAAGTTTTCGGTGGCATGGTTTTTTCGCCGTGAAATCTTGCAATTATTATGAATTAACTAAATCTATGTACAAGAAAAGCTGTAAAAATCAGTTTAATGGTTTTATATTAATTTCTGCAGAAGTATTTGCATGAGGATTCCAGAAATGAATAAATTGTGCACTGCGAATTCTGGCCATTGTTATTGTTTACCTTTTAAGTCAGTGTGACCGTAGTCGCATTACGAAAAAAATCCGAACCAAAAAAGACATATAGTTGTCTCTTTCAAGGTTCTAATGAAGTAGCTAATTAATGAAAACTTTTGCCCTGTATCATAGCCGTATAAGCTTTGGGTACCGGGTATCTCACAGTCGGTCACACTCGACTGTAGCTTTCCCACTTGCTTATTATAATATACAGGAGCGCCACAGAATTCACTAGGGTTTTGAAATCACTTTAAACGGTGTCTAAAAGTATTTAATAAAATGTTTGATGTTTTAAATTTAAAGAAAATTTCTTTATTTTTACAATAATATATTTTGTATTATTTGTTTTGACATCTTTTTAAGTGATTTCAAAACGCTAGTGATTTCTGTAGGGCCCCCAATAAAGAGCATTCATATAGAAATCTCGACTTCGATATACCTAGTACCTTGTACAAAAACAGTAACAGTATAAACACCTTCTAATGTATGATTAGTTCTGAGACGAGCGAGACAGAAGGTTGCAACTTTATTACCTAATACATAACGTAAATGTGTATCATCAAATTTTTCGCAAATTTTCAGAAAATGTCTGCAGGGAATTTAGTCAACTAAACCTAACTATAGTCTTCGAAATCTGTTGTCTACTACTAACTGACGAGATGCTGATCAAGATATATGTAAATATACTTTGTGGGGTAGAAGATTATTATATACATTATATACATTAATTTTCAGGTTGCACTAAGCTATCAATCTTACCTCAAAACCTTATTATTTATTTATTTATTTTTCTTTGTTTTAATTTTTACGTCATTTTGGAAACGTTATTTAAATAAGAAGCCGAGCGTTTCGGAGATTGAGTCTTAAGAAGATGGCCCTAAGGCCATTTGTAAAAAACCCTTTTTCTAGTTATCCTTTGATTTTAAAATTGTAAGGCTATGTGAATAAGTTAAAAGTAAATTTTTGGAAGATAAAAAAGGGTTGACCCCTATAAAGTCTGTTTTCTTGATTATTAATTTGATCTTTTCGTTTTTTCAGAAATAGTTCAATCCGTTTCTGTTATCATTCTTTGCAGGAAGGAGGCCCGGAATTAGAATATTTTGTAGATTTTTACCGCGTAGGAACCCTACGGCCCTTGCAGCCAAAATATGAGAACAGACAAACGTATGGGCATGCCAAATTCTAACAAACAAAAGGCTTGTATCCTATGCAAACCGCGTATAAAACCTAAAGCCTTAAAGTAATGCTAGTTTACTCTACGTTTACCATATAAAATAAACAATTTTTTCAGAAATTTCTGTTAATGAACATCTGTCTGGCCCTTTGCCAAGGAGTCTCATTGCGTACACGATACCTGTTTGAACTGAATAAAGAAATCATTAGAAAGTCATGTAGCACATTAATCCAACTGTCGTCGCCACACCCCACGCAGTGGAACCACACCTCTCCGGGAGGCAGCCGCAATTGCCATTATGTCGAACACGCAAGTCAATTGATGCAATTTGTCCGAACGGCCGGAGAGCATTCGCCGGGGCCAGGGGCAATATCCCCAGTGACAATCTGACATGCCGTAACAGGTTCACGGTCT
This sequence comes from Drosophila triauraria, assembly GCA_014170255.2. Taxonomy (NCBI): domain Eukaryota; kingdom Metazoa; phylum Arthropoda; class Insecta; order Diptera; family Drosophilidae; genus Drosophila; species Drosophila triauraria. Next base: position 20,729,999 of record CM024334.1, read on the forward strand.
GACGGATAGTGGGTACTGCCCTGCGGGGAACAGGGAACAGGGAGCTGGGAGCACGGGCAGCCGGCTCTCATCAACAGTTAGCAGCTTCTGCTGGTGATTTAAGGGTTGCCAGCCAGCCCGACTCGCCCTCAAATGAATTGCGGCGATTTATTGCGGTAATACTCATTTAGTGGACCAGCCTTGGGCGGGGGAAGGGAGCAAAAAAAAAGAGTCCTAGTAGTCGAATATGTGGTACCGAGCACTTACTATACTTTTCTAGATATAAGCAATCAGGGGTGCCACAAAAATTAACCAGCAATTGATATCATCAGGAAAAGGGCTATAAGTATGCCTTAAAATATTTTATTAATTATATTAATTTTCTAACACACTTTAATGCAATATTTCAATTTGATTTTTAAACCATTAAAGTTGATTTTAAGTTATAAAATTAGTTGGGCTTTTAAATCACTCCAGAAGGTGTCTAAAAGTATGCAACATAATGTTTATAGCACCTCATTTGTTGCAGATTTGTTTGTTCGACGACACTTTTAATACCCTTGCAGGGTATTATAATTTAAATCAAAAGTTTGCAACTTTTCCCGATAACATGTATACATATGTACATTTATTCTTGATCAGCATCAACAACCTAGTCGATCTAGCTATGCCAGTCTGCCCTTGTGTCCGATTCTCCAATTACACGCGAACTAGTCTCTCAGTTTTTGAGCTTCTTTTTCTTTTCTTTCTTTTCCTATTAGTATACAGTATCGGGTTAAAACTTAATGTACGATCCCTTAATTTAATTATATCCATACATCTTAAATTTTATCAAAATCGGACAACTATATCTTATTGCTGCCATTGGAACAATCTGCTTAATAGTTCTGTATTGTTAAATGTACTATTGTAAATTCAAACGAACACAATATATCCTTCTGCTGCCCGAGTAAGGGGTATCAAAATCGACTCTAGTCGAGTTGAGTGCAAACAATGCACACAATAAAATAAATCTCTGCGGAGCAAGTGTGTGCGCTTTGTTACACCCGTGGGAAGACCGGGGCGAGAAGTTGTCAATTACTTGCGGATCGATCTGTCCGGGATTTGTTTTGGCATTCATGTCACCGCCAGGTGACCGAGCGGACATCCTTGAATAATCGCTCTAATTGGGCGTCTCCAAAGGAGTCATGCCGAGAAAGTACGTGATATGCATTTCCACCTTGCGAGGCAATTAATATAGGACAATTCCACAGCTAGAACTTATCGGCGGCCACGTAAATCAGCATTATGTCGGAGCAAGGAAAATGAGCTCTAAATTCAATTACAGACCGGAGGCCTCGTCTTCTTCGCATGCCTCACCTAACTCCCGCATAAATCAAGAGTCCTGCCTGCCTGGTCCTGAGATTCTAATTTACTCTGGCCCTGGAATGTCTTAGAAGATGCTAAGCGGCTTTGCCCGCTCATAACTCACCCAGACACTTTGTCACATTATGAATTTAAATTTAATGGGTAATTTATGGGCGGATTTGTCGACCTCCCCGCCCTTCTGCGGGTGGTAAGAACTAATTAGAAAAGTCAGTGGAGGGCAAGTGTGGTTGGAAATTAAGTTATCTGCTGTGACATTTAGCTTTTCACTTTATAAACTATATTTTATAGCTGAAAGTCATTTGTTTTAAATTGAAAATTAAATGAATACAAAAATTTAGGTATGTATTTTTAATTATTTTAAATACAAAAAGGAATATCTATCAAGAAAACCTATTTACATTGAAAATGGTCCTTGACTTATGCATAGCATACTTTTGGACACTTTCTGTTTGAGTCCTAAACATCACACCTACATATGGACACAATAACAATCCACACCTATAATAACAATCTCTGGTAATACCGCTGCTGTGACACCTCTCCCATCCGTGTACTTGATGCCCAGAGAGTACTCTATTAATTACACTCCATAATGGTTACTTCCGCTGGGCCACATAATAGCATAATTAATCGATATTAAATGAGCAGCCGAGAACAGAACAATAAACGCAGGAAACGCAGCCACAAAGGTTAAATTAAACGAAGTAATTGTTACGTAGCACAGTCAGGACCCGTCCTTCCAGCCTGGGAGTTTCCACCCCTCTCGAAGTTCGGCCGACGTCTCTGAGGGGTTGTCCTGGGGTCCGGGTACTTTACAATGCATAATAAACAGTCGAGCGGGCACGGAGCAAACAAAAGTGGGGAAGCGACCGAAGCTCGTTGAGATTTTGATTTTAAACGGCCCAACGGGGGTGGAGTTTCCGAAGACAAGGCTGTAAAGCGCACAAAGTCACACGGCAGGTGGCGTAAAACATCCCAGGAGGGAGTGGCGGGGAGATCTGCACACAAAGTGATTTGAATGCATTTCTAATGGGATGAAATTATACGCTGTCTGGGGCTCGCGGTCGTACTCCACCTCCGTCCACTTCGATCCCAATCCCGTGCCATTACGAATTGTGGTTTCAGGGAGATGGAGGACACATGAATATGCATAGAGTTGCGCTTTTGATGTGCTCTGTGCCACAAGCGGGGCACCTTCATCGTAAGCCCAACTTACGGCAATACTTTAAATTAAACTGTACAATTTTTAATTAAAATTTCGCCTATAAAATTATAATTAATGTCCTGCTGTCCAGAGCCCGGAGTCTAGATAATTTGATGACCGGCTAAAGCCGCTTAGAATAATTTCAGAAAACAAGAATTTGTGACAGGGTCACAGTAAGCATCTTATCAGAGCTAAGCAGCCGGGCTGATGACGTGACCCCATCGTCATCGATGTCCAGGCGACGGCGGAATGTGATTACAGCTTTGGCGTTCCATCTGGAACTTTAGCGGTCTCAAGTGTCCATTGGGTGGAGGAATATTAAGCTCCATATTCTGCATAGATGTGCCATAGGCATAGCGATGCAAGCGCTGTGACCGGGCTCTTAGCTCATCCACTGAGCCCGGAAAAGGGATAATACGGTCCACCAAGTGTGGCTCAGGCACATAGAAGTCATCACCTTAGAAAAATTTATATATTTACAATGTTCTTAGGATTGAATATTTGTAAAATCCGACAAACCTGGCAGGACATACACCAAAGTTCCTTTACAATCGTAAGCCAGTGGCAAATACATGGTAGTTCCCAATCCGCTTCGCTTGATGGCGAAATCCAATAACCGTAGGTACTCCTTGATTCCCCTTAAGCGCGACAATTCGTAGATCTGAGGAGGCAGAAACCAAAGCTCACCCAGTTCGTTGAGTCGCAGCAAGTCCAGCGGTGTCATCCACTAATTAAATATCAAATGAATTACTTTATCGTCTCACCAGCACGGGTAATCCTCACCAGCGTTTCTTTGACTTCGCTAGGTTCCTCTAGCAGTTTGGGCTGTTCGTCCACAAAGGCCATGAAGAAAACCGTTTCATACCTATGCAAGATTATTACTAAAGATAAAAATAGGGACTTGCAAGTACCAACCCCTTGCGCAGAAACCCTGGACTCGCCCAGGCCGACCACTCGTGCAGGGCCCACAGATCCGGCACCACCTGCAGCTGACGGCACAGGGTCAAGAACTCGCTGGGCTTGTCGTGTACTCTCTGCTGCCACGCCTTCCGATCGGGCACATCCTGAACGCAGGCGACCGCACCGAAGTCCAGCTGCTTTTGACTGCGGGCCAACAGCACTCCCACTTCCTCGAAGGTCTCGCGCACGGCGGTGAGGCGCAGTGTAATCTCCTGAAACAGCAGAGGGCAAAGATCAGTCAACTCTAATCACCCAACTTAAACCTTTGGACCCACCGCGACCAAATGCGGGAGCGCTTGAAGAAGCGGTCATAGCAGCCCGTGCCCTGTGGCGCCAGAATGGCAGGTCGATCGTCCCGGATCAGGACCAGGCGGCGCAGCGCCTCCTGTGGGACACCGAACTCCTCAAGGTACTGCAGCCAGGCCACGCTCTCATCGGCCTCCGTGTCCAGAAGGCCGCCGGGGAACACGGTCTGGTTCACCACCATAGCCGTCGCGTCGCTGCGCTTGAGCATCAGCAACTGCAAGATCGGGCGGAGTAAATAACGGAAGAGTAACCAGTTCGGCTGAGATCTCCTTAGTTGCCTTGTAATCGTCGCTCTGTCCGGCATCGCTGGCCACCAGAATCAAGCTGGCCGAGGTGCGCCACTTGGCTACTTGGGTCATAGCTGCGACTTCAATTGGCCAAAACAAAAAGAAAACTAAACTTTAATTCGGTTTTGTTTTGCTCCCGCCAACAGCTGATCCCGTCTATCGATATCGATAACGTACCGACTCCTGCTCCCCAGGAAACGAACTATCAGCCGCTTATCATCACTAACTATTTGAAATTCGTGCAGAATGCAAACTTTGGCTTCTGCGCGATTAAAGCCCAAAAGCCGAGTTTTATGAGTAAACGAACAAAAACTTGAGTATAGATTAGTTGCTGGGCACACGTGTGTTCGGTCGGAAACATATTTAAGCGCTTGCCCTTGCCCAACAACAGACACTTGCAATTGGTGTTTGTAACGGAAAGGAACCTGCAGTAGAAGATATGAAACTTTCAGTCACGTTCTTGTTTCTGGGCTTGTGCCTGTGCAGTGTCCTGGCGAAGGATGAGATGAAGGAGCTGCTTAAGGACAATACTAAGGGCGTGGAAAGGGCCAATGAGCTTCTGGCCAGAATTGCCACCGTCTACGAGGAGACCAATGCCAACTTGGTCGCGCAGAAGGAGGCTCTCAACATCGTAACTCTCGTACAGGAACTGCTAGCCCGTCTTGAAGGCGTCCTGGTGGAGAAGACCGATCTCATGGTGGCCACGCTGTTCAACATCTCGAAACAGGGCGAGGAATATGCCAAGCGATCGGAATCCGAGCTCCTGGAGCTGGCCCGTGCGCAACAGATCACAGTGCAGCTACTCCGTGTCCTAGAGTCCAAGATGGACGCCTACCAGAAGCATGTGCTCCACAGTGCCCGCGCCATTGACAAGAATATCGATGGCCTAACCAGACTGGTCACTGCACCGTCCTGCCGCAACTGAACGGCCTGAAATGCTCCTTTGACCGCCTGGAAACGTCGCAGATCAACGTGGAGGTGGAGCTGAAGAGCCTGGCCGGCATTAAGGAGATTAGCGTGGATTCCAATCGCAAGCTGGACGGGCTAGAGCGCCAACTGAAGGCGCTGAATCGCACCCAGGAGGTTCGTATTGCGGGATTGACCGATGCCGTGAACCACCTGCAGCCGCTAAACTCGTGGAAGGTTGAAGGAGCTCTGCGCGATCTGATCATCTCCCAGAAGCGCATTGAACTCGATCTGGAGGAGTGCAGTCAGCATTCTCACTCCCATGGGCTCAGCTATGGAGGCGAGGCTCCAGAACTGCACTACTCTCACCCACAGCCTCACCCTCAGCCTCACCCTCAGCCTCACCCACACCTCACCTCAGCCACAGCCACAGCCTAAGCCCAAGCGTGTCGACTTGGTGCATGAGTGGAGCGTCGCCAAGGGACCCCAGAAGCAAGGTAATTGATCCTAGATCCCCGAAGATGTTTACGAATTAATTACCCCAACCACTTCCAGGAGACTATCCAGAGACCGAGAGAGTGTCGGCCTATGCCCAGTCCCCCGAGCCAAAGAAGCCGCTTTCCCACTCCAGTCATACCTCTAGTTCCTGGCGGGAGTCCTTGCCCTGGGACACTGCCCCTCAATATCAGTCCGCTCCAGCTCCATATCAGCAACCCTGGAAACCAGCGCCCGCCTACAGCACACCCACCACGCCCAAGTCGAAGCCGCAAAGCTACAAGCCGCAGCCCCATCCGGCACCATCCCACAACCCCAATCCTATCAGGAGCCTACCTTTGCCGGCCTGTCCAGCCCGGCGATTCCTACAGGATCTGGTACGAAGACGGTGCATTGCCCCAAGGATATTGAAGAGCTGGTGCCATAACGAATATCGAGTTTCCCGAAAAAAGTCACATAAGCCATGAAAGAACTTCATAGAAAATTATATTCTTTCTCACAATTTTCGTAATTTTTTAATCAATAAATCACAACTGAAAAAGAGAATGATTATTTTTATTTAATAAAAATTAATGACCGATTATGACCTCCAGTTAACTAGAACCCTTTACAAAAATTAGCAAATTTAATTTAAAACTCGACTTTGCAATAAAAAACAGAACAAGGGCTTGCTTGTATAACTTTTCCGGAAGGTGAATTATGAATATATATTTATATAAACAATTTCTCCAGAATGTATACTACTCAACATAAGTAACCAATGTTCAGTCGGGTGGGCTCGACTGCAAGATACCCGGTTTTTAAGTCCAAGAGGCCTTTCTTGCAGCCCTGAGACAGTGATTGAAAATAAATTAAATTATATTACAATTTAATCTAAATTAAATTACAAAATAATCTTCACAAGACTCTTAAAATCGTTCGACTTTAAAAATAAATGTTCTAAAATAATGTAGAATCACAAAAAATAACACCCCAGGTCGCAACGAGACTCGACTAATCATTTGAGGTGATTGCGATCCATGTTCCATTCTACATATTACATATACATATATATAGCAGAGATATCTACTTTTCTGTAAGTCTAGTTGCCACTACTACCGGCGGGCATATAAATTTCTATGTAGAAATTTGTATACACGCCAACGTGTTATATAATTATGATTTACTTGTAGGCATGACAATACTTGAAAACGCGAGGTGCAATCAGAAATTAGAACATTTTTTATGCAAAATTGATTAAGCTTTTATTCTGCATACTTGATTTTATTGTATTCTGCTTCCCCATTCTCCTACGAGGGTCGAAAATAAAATGTTCAGGGTGTCCTATAATTTTGATATGCACCTTATAATTCCTTTTTATGGAATTCAAGACTATATATGAGTTTAGATAGGTTCCATGATTTATGACGAGTCCTGTTGTCTCACGCGGGACAAACGGAAATGACACGTTGCTAATAAAGAATATTTATACGTCATAGAGCCGAGATACGTCATTCTTCCTGTAAGATACAGTATGGCTTGGCACTAAGTTATAATACCCCTTTACCCCAATGGTACACGGTATTAAAATGCAATAACACGTGCTGATTTCAAAGTAAAGAACTCGTCATTATCTTTAAACAACATTAATTTTGTTTGGAGAATTGTTTTCTTGTTATCCATCCTCATGTAGACCTATTTTCTGAATGAATGGTCACGTCAGCGTTATCGTAGTACTAGTTACATACCAGAAGTCCAACATCTCTCCCAAAGACCTATTTTAAAAACAACGAAGAATTTTAGAACGTGACAATCAGCAAACGCCTCAAAGCCCGCCAAAAGTCGTTGAACCAAAATATTTGTCGTAAGAGAAGCTGGATACATGGTTTATTCGTAGTTTGAAGATAGCCATCAGATAATGACCAAACATTTGTTTATATCTGCACAATACATATTGGAATATGGGTCAGTCGTATGGTTAGTAGAATAGGTAAAGATTATCTCTAATCTAATGCAGCTGCACCCACTACATAGCTACAGTGGATAGAACTTAACACGGTCGCAGACACGTTTCGTTGGGCTACTTAAGGCCCAGTTTGGATCGACAGAAGACACACACAGCGGTGGAAGTTCATCAGAGAAACACCATGAGAATCCAATTGTTTTTGTAACGATCTGCCTCTGCCTCTTCTGGCCGCCTTCGCCGAATCTTCGGAGAAAGAGGCCATTGCAATCCTGAAAAAAACAACGAGCAGGTTGGAAAGCTAATCCACATTGCGCACGATGTAAACGGCAAAACCAAGAGTTTCGAGGAAAAGATAAAGGTTTTGAGGGCTGAGATCGAGCGCATTGCCGAGCTGGACAAGGTTCTGATCAAACTGGAAGAAAAGGTCGTCCGCAGCTTCCAGAACACGTCCGCTGGGTTGGAAAATCTAACAGCCATCGTCACGGCAACCCAGAGCCGAAACGAGCAGGCCATCCAGAACCTGACCAAGGTGGAGCTGGAAGTCAGGAGTGCTCTGGGCCAGGTGGATGCCAACCAGAACAAATACGATGAAGATCTGAATCAGGTGGCCGCATCCATCACCACTCATTTGGCCGAGATCGACCAGCTGTTTAGGCAAGCCGTCATCAAAGAGCTTGTTGGCTTGGACAACAAGGCCAAGGTCCTTCACCAGCAGCAGCGCAGCATCGATAGTCAGGTGGGCCACCTGCACGAGCTGAGCGCTCTGGCTAGCCGAGCCAACCTAAAGATAAATCAGCTGGAGTGCGGTCTAGCCTCTCTAAATAGCACCCAGTCCAAGAGCCTCAACTCCATTGAGAGCACGGCCCGCGGCATACAGGTGGCTACCCACCAGATCGATGACAAGCTCACTGTCCTGCTGAACAATCAGAAGAACATCGACAAGACCCTGCAGAACTGCAAGCGCAGGCATCAGCAGCCAAACCCTAAGTCCCACGAAATTTGGATCCATCCGGGACACGCCACCCACTACAAGTGAGTACCTGCCACGCTCTTAAGTAGGATCCCCATATTTAGATCTTCATATCCTCCTTTTAGACCGGAGCCGGAGCAGAAGCCAGAGCACCCGCATACTAGCTATGCTTCCAAGGAGGAGGCCGAGTACCTCTACAAGCTCTGGTATGGCAAGGGCCAGCAGTAAAGTGACGAGCTCATCGAAAACCATAAGAAATTCTATCTTCTGACTTTTGCTTAACCTTTTACAGCCATTAAACTTTCATTATCTTCTATCTTTCTCAGAATTTATGTACATATTTTACTTTAATTGGCTGATGTAGACAACAACGAGTGCATTCGTACTCTAGTAGTACACGTTATTCGTTGTTGGTACTTCAGGTACCTTGTCAAAGTATATAAATGCGTAAACATAATGTCAAGGAATCACAGCTTGGTGGGGTCTAAGGGATGCACCTGACCATCTGTCCTATCAAAGCTTACTAGTAGCTGCGATTCATGCTGGTTCCAGTGTTCCGAGCGATGAAGTTTTCCATTGGCCTTTGCCCGAAAGTCCTCGACTGACAAACCGGTCTCAATTTTGTCATTGCTGGCATCCGGATCGTCGGGATATGCTGCGTCGCCAGGCAAGAGATGCACAGTTCCATTATTGCACTTGTACATTACAGGATGGATCAGGGTAATACCCTTGTCGGAACGCTTTTCCGCGAACTGTCGCAGTTCATCTAAGGTGGGAAAGTTTAGGAACCGGGATAGCTCGTAGAATTGGGGCGGCAACCAGAGCTCCTTTCTCAGGCAAGCCTGAAGGTAATCCAAGGGGAGCGCCACTAAAAGCCAAAATATAAGTTTGAAAAGAATCATAAATACTCCACGTCCACTCACCGCACAGTCCTTGACCTCATTGGGTTCAATGTGCACACTGGGCTCCTGCTCCAGAGCCGTCACAAAGAAAGCCGTTTCGAAACGCTTATTCTTGAACGTGGACGGTGTGCGCCAAACGGACCACTCGTGCAGTGACCACACATCGGGCAGCACTTCCAACTCTTTGCAGAGCGTCAGAAACTGGCTGGCATCGTTGTGGACGACGTGCTGCCAATGGGTTCGATCGAATTGCTCGTGGAACTGTCCGTAGCCGCCGGTAGAGGTTAGAGATTTGCTGTCACGGCACAATAATATGCCGAGCTCCTCAAAGGTCTCTCTGATGGCAGTCAGACGCAGGGACAGAGAGCTGTAAAAGCACAAGTAGTCACAGAAACGCTTGTCCAGGGAGCCACCACACTATCTTACGGATCTATGCTCTCGTTATCTCCTCTCGCCTTGAAAATCTCCGGACGCGGTCCCTTCACATGGCTCAATTCCTGCAACTTGGCTGAGCTAATTCCGCTTCGCTGGAAGTGCTCCACCCAGGCGGGTGAGCTGTCCGTGCCATCACAAACTCCACCGGGAAACACCGAGGACTCTGGCATGAAACTAGACTTTGGCGTGCGGGTCAGGAGCAGGGCCTTATCGCGCGGTTAATTAGATTATTAAGGCTTACTTTATTGTTCACCAAAGACTCACATTGTAGTCGAAGGACTTGGGCTTCGCAGCCTGTTTTCTGGCCAGCAGAATCAGGCTGGAGGAAAGTCGGATTTTAGGAAACACCTGTTTCGACATCCTCGTTTAGGAAACTTCAATCGATATCGATATCGATACCGATTACTCATCAGCTGTTTCTTACGTCGCATACCTGTTGATGAAACAGTATATAGGTACACAGGTTAAATCATATCTGAGAACCGTTTTAACTCTCAATCGCCTTATTAGCATGTATTTCCTTAGACGTAAGGATTGCAAGAAATGAGTTAGAAAACAAATTTTACAAAATTCCAATAGCTTAATATATATAGCTCCCATTTTAGAGGGTATCTAGGAGTCGAATACTTTAGGAAATTGTAGTACT